>CAUYQV010075943.1:0-86168 GCA_963574575.1 Galagoides demidoff | reverse complement strand
TCATATCCCCTTCTATACGGGCATAAGCAATCTGACAAATGGTGTCTCTGTTAGTCACACGAACTATCATTCTGTATTTGGGTGTGTTGTATTTATTTTTATCCTGTATCACCAAGCGTTTCCGAGCATAGTAATCAGTTTAACCCTCTCGTCATCTTCTAAATTTCACTTGGTACCTCTTAAAGTAGGCCTTATTCTTGACAACCTTAACAAACCCCATCCTGCAGAATAGAGACCCGCATCCGCGGCCCCACACAAATTTGCAGGCCCAGCAGCGCTAGAGGGGGAAGAAAGCCATTTTTGCTTATAAACTATTCAGTCTCTAATACTTTGTTATAGCAGCCCAAATAGGCAAAGACATGGGTTATGTATATACTACCAAGTTTTTGTATGATATCAAAAAGCTATATTAAACTACACATAATTCCTAGACATAACTCCTTTCACTTCCCACTCCTGAGGCCAGCCAAATTCATCATGCCACACATCTCTGCCATCATTGCTTACAGCCCAGGGTAGATACTTTGTTACCAAGCCCCTCTGTTCTGGGCTTTCTTTCTCTGACCTACTCTCCAACAGCTGCCCCCCAATCTCAATTCTTTCACTGTCCTTGGAAAAATTCTCCAATACTTCTGTTTCTAACCACCTTACTTAACATTTCCTTCATAGGTGCAATGAAGGCTTAGAGTGTCGTATACATGTGTGTCATTCCCTACAGCCCTCTCGTCTGGGCGCTGAGCTCTCTGACACATACTACTCCATGCACCATGCACCAGAACTGGGTTCAGAAGTTCTTCCTTGCTTTACCACCTCTGCTCATCCTCACTGCAGGCATCTATAAACTTTCAGGTCACAGGCCTCTGTTCTTTACAATCTTATAATCCCAATCAATGTCACTTTCCATGAGAAATCCTGCTGCGATCTTAGATGATTTCAACATTTACATGGATGACTCTTGCCAAACTCTGTTCCTTGATCTGTTCATCTCCAAAGACTTTTCCCTCGTGTGCTACATACCTTCCGTGGCCACACCTAGGATCTTGCCATCTCCCAGAAGAACACTATCTTAAAGTCAAGCATGCCATTCTTTCATTCTACCTCCCTCACTCCTCCTCCCTCCATATCAATTCTCTGACCCCATCAACATACTATTTTACTCTGCAGTGATGAAGATTCTAAGACCAATCTCTGATCAGGCTTCGTTGAGCCCTCTTCTCAACTAGATCTCAACTTTGGCCTATAAAAACTACAGACTCACAGATGATTTCGTCCATCCTTTCCATTTAGACACTTGACCACCAGCAGAGTTTCTAACAGCGTGGCTGCTTCCTTAGCATGACCCAGTCCCACCTAAAGTGCCAGAATTCTTGCCTGAATTCAATGGTCTAGCCAAAACTTAATGACAGGCAGATAGACCCCTCAAACCCTTCTTAGAATGGCTATTCAGAAAGCTCACACTTATAAATATTTCCTCTGCCCCTCTGAGATGTAAATTTTCTATCAACTAGAACTATCTTCTCAATAGAAGTGGCTCTTTGAAATGTGGTACAAATGGTATAAGCACCAATTCCTAGACTCATATGGGTTTCATATTAACCAACCTCAACCCTCACCCCCAGCCTGTTCCCTCTCACTAACCCCTCATTCTCTCTTTAAAATCATCTCTGCACAAATCAAAGAGTTCAATTAATGCTGAACACTTCCCTACTGCAACAGGATTACTGAAGAAAATCTACCCTTACCACTTTAACTAGTGGCTGGCTCTGTTTAGCTTTGACAAAGTAACTTAACACACCTTGCCAGAAGTTCACTCTTTGTGAAATGAACTGGCCTCTTCCTTATCTCTGAACACTTCTTTCTTAATGCTCCAACCATACTCCACATCTTTAGTTCCTTGAATTCACTGCACTGTGCCTCATGTCCAGCCTCTGCCTCACTGGTTCCTCTCCCTAGAATATTCCTCCACTTCTCCGGCATGCACTGATTCATTCTTCAGTTGGTATCTCCTCCTGGGAACCTTCCTCAGTGCTCCTCCTGACACTGAGTTAGGTCAGCCAGTTACCTATTCCCAGGACACGCTGGTTTTCTAAATCATGGCCTTTACCCACCTGTATTATATTAGCCTATCTTTTCTGTGAAGAGTTCTGTCTGGCCATTTTCTGTTCCTAATACTCACTTTATTACCTACAACATAGTCACTTAGTATGTATATGTTAAATAAATAAGCATTTAGGGTCATTAATGTTCTGTAAGAGAACTCTAGCCCGTATGATGAAAATTCTCATCACTGGAATCAGCTGAAACGTCTTTGATTCTTTCACAGAACCTTTGAAAATACTAGAACACAGGACAAAGCATCTGACATTATACACTAAAAGGAACTTGCAAAACCGAGGATTCCGACCCCACCAACATACTTAGGTATTTACAATTTACAAAGAATTTTTACTGGGTTGCATAGGTTAACTAATTAGAACCAATCCTTTAGTTCCTAAATCTTTCCATCTATAATCATTTATTAGAAATAGCACCAATTCCATATTTGATGGTAAATATAAATCTAGGCCCAGGATTATTCCATTTAAAGCCAAAGTTAATTATAAATACATTTATTTGGTATTTAAGAGTTTGAGATACTATCAACTGTGAGTTCTTTCTCGGCATGATGTGGTACTTACTGATAAATCTGTACCATTGGGAACGTACTGATCCTGTTCTCCCAGCAGCATGTCAATCACAGGGTGCCTTCCATTCTTTATTAGGATTTTCTTTTCCTCCTGTACAGTTGGTCTGCAAAAAGAAGTATGTTTCCATTTACTAGGCATGGAAATAGCCTTTTAACAAAAACCTCTAAGACAGCATGAAAAGTTTTAGTACCCTGTAAGACAGATCACAAAACCTTAAATTCAGATTTTAAGAACATATATCCAGAATAAGGGTCTAAGTATAAAGTTAGATTTTAAATATAAAGTTGGGAAAGCAATTATTACAATAATAATGCACTGACGCATAGAAAGAGTCTTATGATGATTCTATTGTAGTTTATAAGATCCCTTTTCTTTTTAAAATTTTTTTAAGAGCTGGGTCGCACTGCATTGCCCAGACTGGACTGCTGTGGCTATTCACAAGCATGATCATGGCACACTACAGCCTTCAACTCCTAGGCTTGAGTGATTCTCCTGTGTCAGCCTCCTGAGTAGTGGGAATACAGGAGCGTGCTATTGTAGTAAGCTTTATTTTCCATTTTTCTATTACTGTCTGAGATTAAATCAACATTTTCATTAGTTATCTTAAATTATTATTATTTTTTTTTTTGGCTGGGGCTGGGTTTGAACCCGCCACATCCAGCATATGGGGCCCTACCCTTTTGAGCTACAGGCGCCGCCCTATTTTAAATTGTTTTCAGTAAAAAGTATACTACATATTTCTAGATTTATGTCCATATAAACTATGTGTATGTGTTAGAAACAAAATGACCTAAAATTTTCATATTCTGCTTAATTAAAATATCTTTCTACGGGTCTTTGGCATCTTTCACTTTTGATGTAAAATTTTTTTTGTGTGTTGCTGTTCGTGTATTTTTTAAAATCTCTATATCTGCTCTTATCTACAGCTTTATCTGTATCTGTGCCCCTCTGCGCCATGCCCCACTCTCAGGTGTCCTCTCTGGAGGTCACCATTGAGACTAGTTTGGGGATTTCCCTCTCAACCCTCTTCTATGCCTTTGTGTTTATACATGCATTATATTGGCTGTATTTTCCCTAAAACACAGTCAGATTATAATATATCATGCTGGAACTACTTTAAAAATACATATACAAAGTACATAAAAAAATAGATTTTACCATTTACCATCTGTGGCCAAGCTACCCTTCTGTTTATTTTACCACAGTGAAAATAAATAGTGGGGAAAAAAAAAAAAAAGAAACTCATGACAAATTTAATAAGAATTTGAACACAACAAAGCTCAAATTTTTATTCCATATTTTCCTTGTTTTCAAGGTGTATGTACCCAGAATGGGCAACACACTCTGGATATAACTGCTCATCAGCTGCCAAGCATGTACCTGGAACATATTCATTTGTAAATACTAAATTCCAAATTTCAATGCATTTCTAATAGGTTCTAGTTCATTACTTCTGGTCAGTCTCACACTTGCAATTCAAAAATGCAATATTTGAATTTTTTGAAATATTTTAAAGCTCATCATTTTCTTGAAGAGAGGATAGCCATCTTCTCTGCTCCATAACTGCAAAGCATCTTCATTTTTAGATTTATGAACCACAAATTAGAATAAATCGAATGAATACTTTCATTTCTATATGATCTGTTTCCTTTCAATCTCCTGCCTGTCCACCTACAAACTGTACTAAGTAAATTTTAGTGAACAAATAATATAACAAAGGATAAAAGAATACCAAGTCTTTTAGCAAAACAAGACGATATTGGTTCTTGTCACCAAATATTGCATGATAAACGTTAGAATGACTAATTGGATGAAAATAACACATTTCATTCTGCCCTTACAAATACATTATTCACACATCAATTCTTGAGTTTGAGAAAATTCATATAGGATGTCATCTGAACACTTATCCCAGATTCTGTTGATACAAGAAACCCTACCATCATTATTAGTATCTGGGGCATTGGTATCTTTTTCTTCACATTCATCTTCTAATTAACCTAAAAATGTAAAATGTCCTTCTGTTGATTGTTTCCTCTTGCTATTATAGGTGAAAAATGAAAAATTCTGGATCTCAACTGTGTTGAGCAAAAGCTGGTAGCAAACGCCAATGGTGGCATCTGCATTCTTTTGTACCTTCTTGAAAGATCAGGTAACACAAAGAAAATGGGAGAATGATGTGATGGTGATTTTTTTCCCTCTCTTTTGCATCATGGTTCTCCAGTTTTCTTTTTATTTTGGACTTTTATAGTGTGGTTGGAATAACTGGTAACAATGTTGAAATAATTCCCAGGATAATGAAATACCAAAATGTTTCAAGATCACTAAAGAGCCCAAAATACATTTTATTTTCCAAAATATATTTTAGATTTACAAAAAGGTCCAATGGAGCCACAAGATACATAAAAGACAGAATAAATTTTATTCTCCTCTCCAAAAAACAAAATTTTTTCTTTGTTCTTTGGAAAACCTTTAAGATATTGCAATTATGTCCAGTGGACTCATATGGTATGATAGATAACTTCTTAATTAAATTAAGAATAATTTCATGTCAGATTTTCCAAATTCTTTTGAAGCAGCTACATCAATTAGTTGACTCAATTATTAAACATTGAGACGATGTCCAATCTTTAGCATTATAAACAATGCTGCATCAAATAACCCTACACACACCTCCATGTGTATGTGTCCCAGAGTTTCCCTAAGCTGTGGTAAATTCTTGAAGTGGAATTTCTAAGTCATAGTTATGCCTTTATTTTTATTTTAATAGATAAGAGCAGCTATACCCTCCCACAAGCAGGATACAAATGCTTACTTTCTCATACCTTCACCTAGAGTTGGAATTATCAAACTTCCTCATTTTTGACAAGGTGGTGGGTGAACAGTGTTATACCATGTTTGAATTTGCACTCACTGACTACTAAGACTGAGCATCTTTTTGCCAGTTTTTTGTCCATTGGCTGGTCTTTCTCAGCATCCTACCAATGACCACCTCCTCAAGTTCTTTGACTTGGAACTTTTCACATATAAACACATTTCTCAACCCACCCATACCACTAAGGAATACTACTTTTCCTAAATACTTAATTCTTCTTCAATATATCTGTCTAATAAAAATTCCAAGAGCAGACTTTTACATTTTTTCAAAGAATGACCACATTATCTCCTGAGTAAATAATTTGAAATCATTTGTTGGAGAGAGACACTTAAAATTACAAGAAATGGATAGCTTTGGGATTTTAGAATGTAGTTCTGAAGATAAAATTCTTATCTAGGTAAGTCATGAATTTACTTCAAAAAAGGATTTGTAAGTGATAACCAATTTTAAAATAAAATAGGTGCTCTGTCAAGTGAAATCAATCTATCACATTCATGACATTGATATGACTTCCCAGGAAGATTTTCACTTCAGAATAAAAGTGAGTGATTTGTTCTACACTAAAATTTACATTGATTTATTCTGTTGCCATCAAAATTAAGTAACGACAAAACTCTTCCTGGCAGAGTCAGAAACAAAGGATAATTCACAGAGCTGGGATGATAATACTTAAATGGAATGAATAGTTATATTAAGAAAGATTTGGAAAACATGTTGATGCTACCTTATGAAAGTGAAGGAAAAAGAACTTCTTGGAAAGAATAAAACATTTGAACTTGAACAACTGTTATTTTATTTTATATTTTAAAACTGCATCTCTCCTTTAACTGCCCCAGAGAAACAAAACATAATCTATGTTAGTAAAACTATAGAATATTGATAGAAAGACTTAGAATAAGACTTCTTCCTAAAGGTTTAGACTATAGTGAATAGGATATCTTAACAGCATTCAGAAAGAAGAGAATGCAATTATGAAACCAAATAATCAATATGAAATAACTGCAATAATTCAAATGCACAAGTCTTTTAAAAAGCTAGAAATCTAAGAAAAATCTGTGTAAATTTCAAGTATGTATATACTAGTTTAAAATGAATTTTAGATAGAATTTCCTATTTCTTGGCTATATACACTCTAGTTTATTATTTATTAGTCTCAAAAAAAGAGACTAATGATATGGCTAAAAGACTACAGTTTGATTCATTTAGTTATTTTTCAGATGGATTTTTCTTAATATGAAATATATAGTATCTAATTTTGAAAGTTTTTTCTGTTAGTTTTTTTTATTTGCACCTAAAACTTTTCCTTCTTCGTGAGACAGTCCAGCAGCTAATGTCTCTAGTAAGTTATCTTGAATTCTCCTCCATGTTGTAAAGATTTCTAGATTGTGAAAAATTTCCTAAATGTCTCACTGATAGATGAGATTATTGGAAACAATCCTCCTAATGAGGAAAAAGAGAAAAGTTGGACAAAGTATAGAAGACAGCTATCCAAATGCACCTGATAATAAAATGGCAAGAAATTACCAGGCCAGGATCTGGGTGGGACAGAGGCACAGGAAAGGGCCAGTTTTCCCCTGTGGGTATTTGGTAATTTCTGAGGGAGTAGATGATACTAAGTGCTACAGATAGTTTGCTCTGGATTAAGACACCAAGGGGCTATCCACCAGCCATAGTAGTGTATCTGAAGTACAAACTGCAGCTCACTTTTGAATCACCTCAACCCCTGATTTGCATTATGTGATGCCAGACTGTTACTGTCCTGAGATGTCTGGTGAAACGTAAAAGTAACTCCTTTCAGAATGAGTGTAACATCAAAATTATTTCTACAAATGACTTTGCAAAAACAATGCCCAGTAGATATGCAAAATTACCAGACATTCAAGGAGACAAATGAATTAAAACTAGCAGAGGGCGGCGCCTGTGGCTCAAAGGAGTAGGGTGCTGGCCCTATATGCCAGAGGTGGTGGGTTCAAACCCAGCTCTGGCCAAAAACTGCAAAAAAAAAAAACCTAGCAGAAACACAAAACAGACCCACTGGGACTGTAGTTATTTGAATTATCAGACACAGACTTTAAAATCACTACGCCTACTGTGTTTAAAGGGATAAACCAGGGGACCAAGAATTGACAGAGAAGTAAAGATGATTTTTTAAAAGAATATGGCTGTGAAAAGTACTAACAATCCACAGTTCAAATATTTTTATTAAAGAAATGTTATAATACTGAAGTCCTTCTGCTTTTTAAATTGTTTAACATCTATAAATAATAACAGCTGCTATACGTATTTCTAAGTAATTATCTGCCCTCCTGAGAAGGTGGATATGTCTTTATCTCATTTAATCTACACAATATTCCTGAGAAGTAGGTATTATTTTATCAATGTAGTATCCAAGGATCAGAGAAGTAAAGTGTTAAATTTCCAAGCTCCTATTCAAATTTATAACTGTCAGATCCAAAGTCTGTACTCTGAAGGACATGCCAAGAGATTCATGTTTTACTTATGCAAATCAAGGGGCCTCTTGATAGATATACTGAAGATGCCAAAAGAACAAGTAGAAGCTGCAAACTAAAGAATTTAGGATCAAACTTTTGTATAGCAAACACTCTAAAAAGGTTTTTTTAAATCTCTGATGAGTCCAGGAATGAATCACATAGTTTTAAAATGGGATACATTTTCACTCCTCAGATAGTTTTTTGCCAAAACTACATCTCAATGAAGAATTCTACAACTTGAAGATTTATCACACTTACCAGTTCATAACTTTACTTTTCACAATTTTACATATACCTGAGACTTAAAGGTACACAGCTAGTCAGCAACAGAGGATGGGCTTGAACTGGCCCTGACATCAAAGGTGGACTCCAATTATTACATCACACTAAAGATCATATATTAACACTGTTTTAAATTATGCATTATATATACAATGAGACACTATCAGTCATGAAAAAGAATGAAATCCTGTCATTTGCAGTAACATGAATGGAACTGGAGAAATTCTAGTTAACTGGAATTATTATGTGAAATAAGCCAAGAACCGTGAGACAGAGGCTGCACGTTCTCACTCACATGTGGGAGCTAAAAGGAGGGGGTTAGAATGGTGATTACCAGAGGTCTAACAGCAGAGTAGGGAGAGTGAAGACAAAGTAAAGTATAAATGTTAAGTATATAAATACATTCAGCGTACCACTGAATTGTACACCTAAAAAATGATAAAGATGATAAATTAATACCTCAATAAAAATAAATAAATAAAATGTCTATCGGTAACTAACTGGGCAAATCTGTACGTGATTGAAACTCTTACGTGACAAGAAGCTGGGCAATAAGAACTTATTTTAAACCAGTCTGTTGTGCCTGACACCGTAGATATGCTCAGTACAAAGGGACAGCAAAATAAAATGAAACAAAACAGCAAATAGTACATCCAGGGACCATAACTCACATAGCCAATTCTGCCATCTCTTCTCCTTCAAATAGAGACATGCTGTACATTAAACAAACTTTTTAAAACATCTATTGGTAGGTACCAATGCCATACATATTTAAAAAAAAAAAAAAAGATGGTTGGCCCAAACTAGACAGGAAACCAAGATAAGAAAGAAGTGTGAGTGCCAAAAAACAAATCTAATGTCCTCTCTGGGACACAGGCCCGGCCAGCCATTATCACTCACATGCTTTCTTTCTGGTCCTCACAGTAAGCCAGTAAGTCTCTGAATTTGTCTTAAATAAATGAAAAGACTGAAACTTTCAGAAGATACGCAACTTGTCTAAAAGTTAAAAGCTAAGACTAAAAGTTAAAGCCACATGATACTAACATCCTTTAAGAAAAGGAGAAGAAAGCTTCCATGTTGGTATGTCCAGAGGTCAATAAAACCACAAGACTCCTAGAAGTGATCAGGAAATATGGTAATGTCTTGGGATATAAAATCAATGTCCACAAATCAGGAGCTTTCATATACGCCACCAACAGTCAAGCTGAGAATTAAATCAGTCATAATATCCTCCTTCTCAATAGCGTTCAAGGAAATGAAATACCTTGGAATATATCTAACAAAGTATGTGAAGGATCTCTACAGAGAGAACTATGAAACCCTGAGAAAAGAAATAGCAGAAGATGTTAACAAATGGAAAAACATATCATGCTCATGGCTGGGAAGAATCACTATCATTAAAATGTCTATACTCCCTAAAGCAACATACAGATTTAATGCACTTCCTATTAAAACACCATAATCACACTTTGAAGAACTTGAAAAAATATTCTTTGATTCATATGGAAGCAGAAAAAACTCCAAATAGCCAACACAATTCAATGAAACAAAAATAAATCCGAGGTATCATATTTCCTAACTTCAGGTTATACTACAAATCTTTAGTAATCAAAACAGCATGGTACTGGCATAAAAATAGAGACACGGATCTACGGAACAGAATAGAGAACGTAGAGATGACACCAGCTTCATATCATCGCTTACCTTTGACACACCAAACAAAATCATACAGTGGGGAAAGGAACTCTGATTTAATAAATGGTGCTGGGAGAACCAGTCAGCCACGTGTAAAAGACTCAAACTGGACCCTGTACCTCTCACCACTTACAAAAATTAACTCACTGTTGATAAAAGATTTAAAGCTAAGAAATCAAACAATAAAAATCCTAGAAGAAACTGTGGGAAAAACTCTTAACGGTATTAGCCTTGAGAAAAAATTCATGAAGAGGACCCCCTTGGCAACTGCAGCAACAACAAAAATAAATACATCGGATACTTGATCAAGTTAAAAAGCTTCTGCATAGCTAAGGTCACAATCAACAAGACAAATAGATAATCTTTAGAATGGGAGAAGGTACTCACATGTTATAAATCAGACAGAGGACTAGTGACTGGAATATACAAAGTACTCAAGCAAACAAACAAGAAAAGAACAAACAACCCCTCTGATCAATGAGCTAGAGAAATGAACAGAATCTCCCCCAAGAAGATAAACAAGTAGCCAAGGAACATATGAAAAAAATGCTCATCAGCCCTCATCATTAGAGACATGCAAATCAAAACTACTTTGAGATATTTACCTAACACCACTGAGAATAGCCCACATCACCAGGTCCTAAAGTGCAGATGCTGGTACACTTATGCGCTGCTGGTGGGACTGCAAACAGGTACAGCCTTTTGGGAAAGAAGGATGGAGAATCCTCAAAGAACAAAAAGTAAACCTCCCATTTGACCCTGTAATCCCATCACTAGATATCTATGCAGAAGAAAAAAAGTCTTTTTACTATAAGGTCACGTGCACGTGAATGTGTGCAGCAGCTCAATTCACAGTTTGAAAGATGTGGAAACAACTCACATACCCATCAACCCATGAACATATTAATAAACTGTGAGACAAATACACCCCCCAAGGAAAACTATTCAGCCATAAAAAGATGGAGACTTTCCATCTTTTGTATTTATCTAGATGGATTTGGAGAACATTCTCCTAAGTATCTCAAGAATTGAAAAGCAAACATTCCATGTAGTCAGTATTAATCTGAAAACAAGAGACCAACAACTATAGGCCCACACGAGAGAAAAACACAATTAAATGCAAGAAGAGAAAAGGAGGCTCGGCGCCTGTGGCTCAATCAGCTAAGGCGCCAGCCACATACATGTAAGGTGGCGAGTTTGAATCCCCAGCCCGGGCCCACCAAACAACAATGATGGCTGCAACCAAAATATGGCCGGGCCTTGTGGCAGGTGCCTGTGGTCCCAGCTACTTGGGAGGCGGAGGCAGGAGACTCACTTGAGCCCAGTAGTTGGAGGTTGCTCTGAGCTGTGATGCCATGGCACTCTACCCAGGGGGATAGCTTGAGGCTCAGTCTCAAAAAAAAAAAAAAAAAAAAAGAAGAGAAAAGGAGGGGGAGGGACTCAGAAAGTCCCAACTATCAGATACAATCTAGGAGTATATGGCATACTTTTTGGCTGAAGGACTCAACAATAACTCAGCCTCTGAACTTTACCTTACAAACGTGAATAATATAAACTAATCGCATGTACACTCATAGTGGGATGAATCTGAGCTTTCAACAAGAGGAACAGAAAAAAATCACAGAAAAGCACTCCCCATCCCCAGTTCTTCCTTGCCTAATCACGCTTTTATGATTATAAAAGTGTTCAAGTCAAAGCTAACAAATGAAGAGGAGTGCGCAAACTTTATAGAAATGTCATCCAGATAAACTTTAACATCTGCTTTCATAAAAAAGGCATTTGTTAATTTTCAAATCAAGCTATATGCATATGACATTCAGCTCTCCCAAGAGTCTAACACATGTGAGTAATTATATTTTGTAATAAAGATACTAAAATTAATTGAATAATGTCATCTTATCTAAAGCATTGATAAAAGGGGAAAATAAAAAATGTATTTACCTGCAGTAATCTCCTTGCTTAGCGACCTTGGCCAGGGAGAAGATGCAGTCAATAGTTGCTAAGTGACGCGTTGCTTTACATAAGGAGAGATAATGGTCACTGAACTTCCTACAGAAGTGGCAGCAACAACAAAAAGGTGAGAAATTGATTTCTTAGTCCTACAAAAGCTAAACAACAAGCAATCAGTTTATCAGCTAATATACGCATACACAGATTACCAGGCATACCTAACAGTGTAGACGTAATTAACACAAATATAACAATCATTCTCATTTAGCTGTAATAACATCATGAACTACTCAGATGGGTACCCTCTGTGCTTCTTCATAGCATCATCTGAAGTTGAAATAACAGTTTTAATACTTTCTCTCACACTAACTAGAAGCTTCCTGAGGCACAGCCCACACTGTCTGATTTACCCCACTGTAGACCTAACATCTAGTAATTCTAGTCTGCAATACTGGTGTAGAATAAACACTGTAATAAATAATTATGTAAGACAAACAAGAAGAAAGGTACTTTTTTCATTTATCTTCAGTTATATGTAACATACAGAAAAATTAAATATTAGATTTGTTTTAAAAAAAGAGAATGATACTGCCTCAATTCTTTGGCTAATTAAAACTGTAACACTTAGTGATCTAAAAGCTTAAAAGACTTATTCAGAAAAAGTACAAGAAATGCATGTTTTCTTTTTGCTTAAATTATCTCATTATCTTGTACCATAGTATTTTGTCAATACATGCAATATTATATAAACTGTGGACACTGTACACAGTGATCAATCGTGGATACTACAAAAAGGACTCAAAACTTAATTCTTTTTACCCCTCAGTATATCTTTTTAAGAGCAAAAATACAACTCAACTTAAAATCTTCTAACTCCTCCACCTCCAATAGAAATTACAAGACTTTGTTCAATTAAAATAAACTTTTCTAATCTAAGTCCTGAGAAGTCACAAATTCTTCAAAGACTGGAAAATAATAACTAAATTAACTATAAATAAGTTCAAAAGGAAAACCAGAGGGAAAACCAGCATTTACTAACCAAAGACTATGATGAGACACCTAATGCTGTTTCTTTACAACCACCATCATGGTAGGCCTCCACTACTAAGTTTTATAAACCAAGTTTACAGAGATAAAGCAATTAGGCCTAATGCAATCAGCTATGTGTCTAAATAAGCTCATAAGCACACAACTACTAAACGGTGGAGCTTAGATTCAAACTATGTTCTTTATATTGTCCTACTGCACAGCAATTTTACAGACTCCTTGTACCACAGTTCTTTATTTTTGTACACACATAGAAATAAAATAGATGTAAACCACCTGCTTTCCACATTAAAAAAGAATACTACAGCTCAAGGGTTCCTTTTAAGATGATCCAAAAAAGAAAGACAAAGAGACATTAAATGTCTCTCTTTAAAAATATCGATTATAAAATATATATATATATATACATATATATATATATATCTCAATTGTAGCATGGGTTTCAGGAATGTTGAGATTTAGTGTTTGCTCCTGAAATCCAAAGGTCTTAGAGTGCTTCTAGCTTGAAAGAGATACCCAGATTAAGCTACTAAGATGATCAGCTATTCCTGTACAATCACTATAATTTTGTAAAACAGTAATTTGATTTTTCTAGTAATTTAGAATAAGATAGTCTATGGAAATGACCTTAAGATAACAGAAACAACATTTAACCATGTGGCTATATGTCTATGTTAGCTATTTATCAATTGAAAAATATATTTACAGTATACTTTATACTTCTGTGTCTGAGCATCATGAATGTAATCTACCTATTTCTTACTGAATAATCAAAGTTCAAAGTTCATCAAAAGAATACGATTCCCACTAACAGTATTAGAGTATGTGCAAAACCCCAAACACAAAAGGGATGCACCCCTGGCGTCAGACAGGCAGCCCTCAGCTGCTACTTTAAAAATGCTCTGACCTTTGAAAATGCCACATGTTGCATGAACCTAATCCTCCTGGGTGACTGCCCACTGACCAGGCCTTGTCACTCTTGGTCTGGCTTCCATTTCTACCTGACCACTCACTGAGTTCTTGCACTGTGGCTGTCCCTGTTCTAGTTACTGACCCATCTCATCTTCCAGAAGATCTGTATCTTCTCTTTCGCCAGAAAGTAGCCATATTTGATATCTCTGCCCTTGCCTCTCTGGACATGAATATCAAAATACTTCAGTACTAACAATGATCAACATTTTTCTCACTCTCATTCTCTCGTTCTCAGGTCCTATCCCATCAAGACTCTAATTTTCTACTACTTGGCAGCCTGGAGTTGAGGGTAACTGTCTCTGGTGATCTTCAAATTTTCAGTGTGGAAGTGAGTGGACAGCTCTCAGTGGGTACCATCTCAGTTAATGAATCAAAAAAACAGGGAGGGATATGGTAATTATTTTGGTATGGACAGCAACATCCTTTATCAATGGTATACGTAACATGTGAACGAAGTGAAAAATTATCATAAACCTAGAACACCATCATAACTCTTAAAGGAACATTGCTTGACTTTTTGGTCTTTGTCCATTTTGCCAAACTTCAAAGAGATTATCCATACTTATGACAAGCTAAAAAATGGGTAATTCAGATAATAATCTGACAGACTGGGTTTATGTCATAACAACATGTAACTTTATCACTATGACACCAACTAACTTAAGGGTGAAGTCAAAGCTCTATAATTTAATCTCTGGCCAAAAGTATTGCTGTGTCCATGGAAAGCAGGTGAAGATACTTAGGTTCTAAAGCTGCCATAATAACTAAAAATTTACCATCAAGTGTTGCTCAAAGACATCTAAAGTTAATAAAAATAGGAAACTTTTTCTTTGCAAATCCATTTCTGAATTTTTAATTATAAGAGATATCACAATTCAATTTTTAAAGAACCTGCTATTGAGAAGATTATACACTGCTCATCTTCTAATCTAGAACACAAAATAAAGAGATGTTTTCAGAGAGGATTTCATCCACAGCAGTGTATAGCCTTGATTTCTTACAATATTTAGATCAAAAGTAATTATGACTAATGCATAGCACTACTTCACTGAGAGACAAATACATTTATCATGTGGCTGCTATTCAATCCTCTCATGGCAGGTTCATGGAGGTTAATCATTTTTTTAATGACATCATATTCAAACCATCTGCCGCCTTAATAAGTAATGTGCATAACAATCAATGCTACTCTCAAGTGGGGCTCTAGCTACAAATACTCTAGCTAAATTTTGGCCAATATTCCTTATTTGGATAAAAACATTTAACACATTTCTTATTTTGAAAGCAATAAATGTACATTATGGGAACTTATGAAATCATGTACAGTCATCCTTTAGTATCTATGAGAAATTGGTTCCAAGACCCAAGGATACCAAAAGCCTTGGATGCTCAAGTCCCTTATATAAAATGATGCAGGATATGCATACAGCTGATGCATACACCCAAATATTTTAAATCCTCTCTAGGTCACACATAATACCTAATAAAATGTAAATGCTATATAAATACTCATTGTACTATATTATTTACAGAAGAAAAAAGTCTGTGCATGTTCAGTACAGATGTATACATGCTTTTTTCCTTCAAATATTTTCAATCTGCAGTTGGTTGAATCCATGGATAAAGAATCCAGACACATAGAGGGCTATTTGCAAAATTAAGAAATTAAAATTACCAATAACCTTACTATCCAGAAATAATCAGTTAATGTATGTTTTAAGTCTTCCTATACATAAGGTGATCCACAGAAAAAAAATTGGGGGGGCTGGCATGGCAAGTGGTGTGGATGGCAGTCCCAGGGAACAACCTGGTCTTAGAGTTCCAGCCCCCCACAGAAAAAATTTTAACAACAGATATCTTGGAGTATGTTCTTCGTGAGTGGGAGGACAGACTTTGTGTGTGTGTATAGAAAGAGGTGGCCAGCACATAAAGTATTCTGTAAAATTTTTTAATGAATATTTTGTAAATAAACATAGATTTAGCTATAAAGAAAAAAAAGAAACATCAAAAATCTGGTGAGAGCCTGTCTTAGTCTGTTTTGTGCTGCTGTAATAGAACACCTGAAACCAAGTAATGTATAAAGAACAGGAATTTGTTGGCTCACAATTCTAGAGGTTGAGAAGTCCAAGAAAGATCAAGGTGCTGGCATGCTGTAAGGATCCTCTTGCTGAGTCATGAACTGGCCGGAGGCATCACATAGGTGGTGGTAGAGTTGGGGTGCAAACTCAAGCTTTTATGAAGAACCCACTATTGGGCCGGGTGCAGTGGCTCACACCTATAATCCTAGCACTCTGGGAGGCCGAGGCAGGTGGATTGCTTAAGCCCAGGAGTTCAAGACAAGCCTGAGCAAGAGCCGACCCTGTCTCTACTAACAAAACAAAACAAACAAAACAAACATAAAAACTAGCGGGGTGTTGTGTGGCAAGTACCTGGAGTCCCAGTTATTCAGGATGCTGAGGTAAGAGGATCACTTGAGGCCAAGAGTTTGAGATTGCTGCAAGCTATGACGCCAGGGCACTCAACCCAGTTTTATAGAGTGAGATTCCGCCTCAAAAAACAATAGAAGAACCCACTTTTATTGTAGAAAACGGCATTGATCTGTTAATGAGAGCGGAAACCTCATGACTTAACAACTTCTTAAAGTTCCTACCTTACAAGACCTCTGTGTTGGGGATCAAGTTTCCAATGCATGAATTCTGGGGGACACTTTCAAATCATAGCACAGCCCATCTGATTGAGAATTCAGTTGACTTGCTTCCTGGCTTTGTATTTCTTCACAAATGAGATTTCCCTGGCACTGTGAAGAAAGCTATGAATTTCACTGCGGAGGGGGAGAAATGACCTCTTTTCTTTTGTCCCATTGGTGTCCTGGGGGAGACATTTGGTTAAAAAATCTTCATATTGGCCCTGAGGCTCAGAGCTGCTCAGATGCTTGAAGATTCTACATTCTGGCAGAGGCTAAAGTTTGTGTTATATCTGGATATGGTTTAACTCCTGAGATAAGGTGTGAGGGCAGGTAAACTCTTTCAACCAGTCTCTCTTGGGAGTTCTAGAATTTCTATGTCATTGAGATGGAAAAGAAACAAAGTGTGGACTGGTCCAGAGAAGAGGGACAGCATCAGGACTGCCAGCTCCTATGAGGGATCCTGGGCTCTGCACCCTGATGGAAGCATCTCTGTCTCTTTTCGCTTGTTCCAATGAACTGACAATATCTAAACATCAAACTGATGTGGGGGAAGCTACAAGCTCCAAACTGAAAAATGTCCTGGCTCATAGTTCTGGAGGCTGGGAAGTCCAAGGTCAAGGTGCTGGCATTGCTAAGGGCCTTCCGTCTGTGTCATAATTTCTATGGCTTCTATCTGTAGAATTCACTCCATTTCTCTTAAAACAAAGCCTGAAGGGGGTTGAGAGAATCATATCTTGACATGGCCTCATTCACTTGTGAAAATTTCTCTTCAAAACCATTTCAAAGGCATTTATTTAAAGGCTGATAGGTTCATGATTTTGTAATGAAAATGGTGAGAGAAATAAAAATAAGTAAGACGTGGTCCTCTTCTCAAGCTACTCACCATCTGCTCAGGGAAACAGCTATATAAAACTCATGATGGCTCAACACCACTGTTTTTCAACCTTTTTTAATTTCATGGCACACTTGAACCTATAGTTAAACTTTTGTGGAATGATTAAATTATGGCACTCATTACATTATTTTAATTTTATTTTAAAAATCATTTAATTATGTTCATCATTTAAAAATAATAAAATAAAGAATATATGTACTGTGCTATGAACTGCTTTTGAAAATAATTTAAAGAAATACTAGTTGAAAGTGTTTACCTGCCCTTAAAATTTTTTGTGGCACACCTAAGATCCTCTGACAGCACACCAGTGTGCCGTGGCACCCCAGTTGAAAAATCCCTGCTCTAGACTGACTGTTAAGTGTTATAGGATACACTTAAGTGCAGTCCATTGAAAGAGCAGGGGGGAAGAGATTTATGTGGCCTGAGGGGTCAAAGAAATCTTCTTAGAGGAGGCAGACAATCTCATGAGGGGTATTCATGGTGATCAAACCATTGGTTTGATCAAACCAATATCTTTAGCCATTACACTTTGGTTGTGGTTCTGGTATTGGACTGATCAGAGAGGTGTTTAAGGAGCATTTGGTAAGAATCTTGGAGCAATTGAGTGTATTCAGGCTATTTAGATAAGTGGACTTGGGGTGGTGCCTGTGGCTCAGTGGATAGGGTGCCGGCCCCATATACTGAGGGTAGCGGGTTCAAACCTGGCCTTGGCCAAATTGCGACAGAAAAATATCTGGGCATTGTGGTGAGCGCCTGTAGTCCCAGCTACTTGGGAGGCTGAGGCAAGAGAATCTCCTAAGCCCAGGAGTTGGAGGTTGCTGTGAGCTGTGTGATGCCATGGCTCTCTACCAAGGGTGGTAAAGTGAGACTCTGTCTCTACCAAAAAAAAAAAAAAAAGATAAGTGGACTTGTTCAAAAACGTTAACACCTAAGAATTTTTCTCATCTCATTCTGTGTATCCACCTGCTTTGTTATTATGATTTCTGGTGACCACCAGCAGGTTGGAACTTTCATTTAGGTGCTATCAAAACTATTTGGGTTTCAAGTAACAGAACTCAATTCAAGAGCACTCATGCAAAAAAAAAAAAAAATATATATATATATATATATATACACATATATGTGTGTGTGTGTGTGTATGGATTTATTAAAGAACGTAGACATCTCATGGAACCTGAGGGGAGAAATATAGTTGAGTCTCAAAAAGGAATTGCTGTCAGAAACAGGGAAAGCAGTGAGGAGCCCAGCAGAAACTGTCACTTCTGCTTTTCTCTGAGCATCTCTCATTTTTCTTTTTACATATCAATTCTCTCTGCTTCTGAGTCTATTTAAAAAAAAAGTGACTTTCCTAGAGCATGCAAATTTTTAATGTGTCCTTTATATTCTACCATTGAAAGAAACTAACTGGTTATCTCTGAATTCCTAGTTTATTCACATTCCTGGTAAAGCGAATCTGTTAAACTAACTTCAGCCACGTCTCTCTTTGGTCCAAGCAATTTTGTCTGTAGGGTGATCAAAGAGTAGAAAACATGCTGTTGTGATCCCATCACTGCAGGTAGACAGGAAGTTCTTAAAACAGAAGGGGATATCTTGAAGCCTGAGCAGATCACTCCCAGCCATCCTCACCTCTCAATAGAACGTACTATCTTTCCCTTCTTGAGCTCCTGTTTTGCAGTTGAATTACAAATAGCCAGTTTAGGGAAAGCTCAGTTATGGGAAAGAAAGAAGGAGAAAAAAGAGCATTTCTGATTTTAAATCGCCATCCTTTAAGAAAATAGTGACATGAACCTGATCTTCTTCATAAAGTCAAGTCTTGACTAAGCCAAGATGTAGTTGTTTCTACTGTGCATAAAAGTCTATTTTACTTGGTCACAATATCTTTATTTTCTACCAGTCATATTATCCTGCTTTACAGATGTGTATATGATGCTTCCAGACAAGTCAGTTCATGAAGGCCCCAGTAAGCACAGAGTCTTTTCTATTAAATGTGAGCCCTTTTAAACTCTGACTCCTGCCCACTTCTCCAGTCTCAACCATTACCACTCCTGATCATGCAATTTGTGCTCCAGGCTTTTATTACTGCTTCTAATTCCTGAAACAGTGTATAGTGTTTATGATCCCGTGCCTCTGAGAATCCTGTTCCTTCTTTCTAGAACCCCCTTCCCATCACCTGTCCAAACTATGAACTCCTATTCGTGTTAAAACCTGCGCCCCCCGCCACCCCCACACCCATCAGGAAACTCTCCGTGAGATACATATTCTCTCTGTCTCTCTCTTTCTCTCTGTATCTCCTGAAATGGGATGGTGAAGTGACCTAACCCAACACAAACTTGTACCTCCACACATAGCATCACCTTAATCTCTCTCTTTTTATTCATTCGCAAATTATTCACATATACAAGACAAGACCGAGCTCCCTCAGGGTAACACTGTTCTGTTTATCGTCACATTTATTCCCTTGCAAACACAGACATTTGCACAGGAAAGTGGTATAGTCAATAAACATGAAAAAATGCTCAATATCACTAATCACTGGGGAAATGAAAGTTAAAGCAATAATGAGACATCACCTTACTCCTGTTAGAATGTTTTTTATTAAAAAGTCCAAAAAGTGGAGATGTTGGCATGGGTGTAGAAAGGAAGGAACCCTTATACACTGTTGGTGGGACTGTAAATCAGTACAACCTCTATGTATAGGATTCCTCATAAAATAAAAAGTAGACCTACCATTCAATCTAGCAATCCACTACTGAGTATTTACTCAAAGGAAAAGAAGACATTTTAACAAAAAGACACCTGAACTTGTGCCACACCTGTAGCTCAAAATGGTAGGGCATTGGCCCCATATGCCAGAGGTGGCAGGTTCAAACACAGCCCCAGCCAAAAAAAATGCAAAAAAGAAAGAAAGAAAGAAAGAAAGAAAGAAAGAAAGAAAGAAAGAAAGATATCTGCACTCAAGTGTTTATTGTAGCACAATTTAAAATCACAAAGTTGTGGAATCAACACAAGTGCTCATCAATTTATGAGTAGGTTAATAAAATGTGGTACATATATACTATGGAGTACTGCTCAGCCATAAAAAAGATGAATTAAGATGATTCGCAATAATCTGAATGAAACTGGATACTATTCTCCTAAGTGAAGTATCAAGATTGAAAAAACAAACACCACATACGGAAGTATAACTCAGTGGACAGTAACCCAGGGGTAAAGGGGAAGGGAGGTGAAGATGCCAAATTAATGGGTACTAGGAACACTATTTGGGTGACAGCACACCTACACCCAGGACTCAACCATTACAAAAATGACCCATGAATGAATCAGACAAAAGCTTGATAACTAGGATCTATAGAGAACTCAAATTAATCCACATGAAAAAAATCCAACAATTCCATATATCAATGGGCAAGAGACATGAATAGAACCTTCTCTAAGAAGACAGATGAATGGTTAACAAACATATGAAAAAATGCTCATCATACCTAATTATTAGAGAATCAAAACCACCCTGAGATACCATCTAACCCCAGTGAGAATGGCCTACATTACAAAATCTCAAAACTGCAGATGCTAGCATGGATGTGGAGAGAAGGGAATATTACACTGCTGGTGGGACTGCAAACTAATATGACCTTTTTGGAAGGAAGCATGGAGAACCCTCAAAGAACTCAAGCTAGACCTCCTGTTTGATCCTGCAATCCCATTACTGGGCATCTACCCAGAAGGAAAAAAAAATCCTTTTATCATTAGGACACTTGCACTAGACTATTTATTGCAGCTCAATTTACAATCACCCAAATGTGGAAACAGCCTAAATGCCCACCAACCCAGGAATGAATTAACAAGCTGTGGTGTATGTACACCATGGAATACTATTCAGCCATTAAAAAAAATGGAGACTTTACAGCCTTTGTATTAACCTGGATGGAAATGGAACACATTATTTTTAGTAAAGCATCACAAGACTGGAGAAGCATGAATCCTATGTACTCAATTTTGATAGGAGGATAATTAATGACAATTAATGACACAGTGGGGGTGGGGGAAGGGGAGAGCAGAGAGAGAAAGAAGAAGGGAGGAGTGGGGAAAGGAATAGCAGAGAGAGGGAAAGAGGGAGGGGGTGGGGTCTTGGTGTGTGACACACCTCACACAATTGTAAGAGGGACTTTACCAAACAAATGCAATCAGTGTAACCTGGTTTCTTGTACCCTCAATGAATTCCCCAACAATTAAAAAAAAAGTCATTGAAGTAACAGATACTTATTTTGAGAAATCAAATGGTAAATAAAGGTACAAAATTTAAATGACAAAAAAGACCCATGTAATCGAAAACATTTGCATTTTCTTAATATTTTGGTAGAAAGTAAAGAAAAAGAGAGAAAGAGTGAGAGAGAGAGAGAAAAAAAAGAAAGAGAAGAGAAGAAAGAGGAAGGAAGGAAGGAAAGAAAGGAGGGAAGGAGGAAGAGTGGGCAGACAGGCGTGTTGCTTTCAATAGTAAAATGCACCAGATTTTGTTAATCCACTCAATCCCATCATTGAATTGCCAGGGTTCAAATCTCAGCTCCTCTGGTTCTTAGCTGTAACCCTGGGCAAGTTATCTTTCCCTCCCTATCCCCATTTTCACACCTATAAAATGGTTATAATCAAAAGAGTTATCTAAAAGGGTTATAATGTGGAGATTTAATGAGGTAATTAATGGATGTAACACAGTAAGCCTCAACAAATGCTGGCTTTTGTACAAAAATCTTATGAACAGAATTTCTGTTTTATTTCATGACTTAGAAGACACTATTTCAACAAACAAAAAAATGTTATGAAACTTGGGGGGTCTTTACTAAGAACAAGGATAAACCATTGTTCAGTAGATGGGCCAAAGTGCTGGTTACCAGAAGGTTCTAGTTAATGAATTAAGAGGTTCATCTCTTTCCACTTTTTTTTTGTTTTAAGCTGTGATTCCATTCCACTTTTCCTAGATGGGGAAGAAATGGAAATACAAGTTTAGCTTAGATTTCCTTCCGGAGTTCCTCTATCCTTTTCCTGGTTTGCCAGCCAAGGCTCTAATTCATCTGTAATTCAGAAAAATGCTCATCTCAGGGCAATAGAGGAACTCTCGTAAGGTTCTAGAACTCTCACTTGATCAAACAGAGCTCGGGGGAATGAATAACCTCTTACTCTGATTAGGAAAGTTCTCCCTCTCTCTCTAACATCCACACACACACACACCTCTACCTCTCTGTTTGTGATAGGTTTTTGGATTTGTAAGAAAATGCATCTATTTTGCTACATTTGTGGTGACAGCTTTTCTTTCCAGATCCAATTGGAGGCTGCTCCTGACCCTTCTCTTCTTTCTTCTCTATTCTCTCTGCATTGTCCCCTGCATTTCTACTTTCCCTGCCCTTCTCTTTGCCTCCTTCCGTCCTCTACCTCTCTCTCTCTGCTCTATTATTCAAGGGTGCACGCTGGTTCCTGATCGTATTTTGTTCTCCACTCTAGGGGATGAGATGCGTTTTCAGCTCAGCAAAACCAGGACCCAGGGCTGTGTTCATCACGCATGAGCACAGCTGCTGTGGGCCGGCACCTGCCCGGAGGGGTTCTGGCGCTGGAACACAGCACGGCAGCCTCCTCCCTGCTCTGTAGAATTCCAACAATGTTGCCCGGTCCAGAAAAGCCTGTGCTTCCAGAGCTGCTGCTTTTGGCCCAGCCACCCTGTGCTCTGAACTCTTTATTTTGAAACTGTGTCTTGTTGGATTCTGCAGCAGTCTGTCACAAAAATAAGAAGAAAAGAAAGAAAAGAAAGGAGAGAGAGAAAGAGGAGAGAGAGAGAGAGAAAAGAATGAAGGAAGGAGAGAGGAAGGAAGGAAGGAAGGAAGGAAGGGAAAAGAAAAGAAAAGAAAAGAAAAGAAAAGAAAAGAAAAGGAAAGGAAAGGAAAGGAAAGGAAAGAAAAGAAAAGAAAAGAAAAGAAAAGAAAAGAAAAGAAAAGAAAAGGAAAGGAAAGAAGGAAAGAAAAGAAAGAAAGAAAACGGCCTGATAGCCACATATTGATTAACTGGCCTGGGAGCACAATACATCTCTAGCATGATGCAAATAGCTTTTTAAGACCTGTGGCCACTTTTCTAAATATTAGCTATAGGATTAAACAGAAATGTCTCTTGTCAAAAAGAAAAAAAAAAGTTGATTCCAAAGGGAGTTGATTCCGACATTCATTATGATATTAAAAGAATATATATTTCAATTTGGAGAAAATGAGATAGGGGATGACTTGGGTACAAAAGAGTTTTTTTTTTTTCCTTTCCTTTCTTTTCTTTCTTTCTTTTTTTTTGAGAGAGGGTGGGGTCTGTAGCTGTGCTTGTCAGAGAATTTACCCAGGAGGACGGCAAACCTGTGGCAGAGTCAATTTAGTTACAAGATCAAAATCTCTTGACTCACAGGAGACAGTGTTAAAAGGTTGGGAACAGCTACAGATCTGTTAAAATCATGCTTTTGCAGCAAAATCAGATTTTGAATTGCTTTACAGACTCTCCATTTATAAAGCCCCTTTCAAGCTGGCAGTTTGGGGTTCACAGTCGGAATGTTCCGGAAGGTGTTGTACCAAGGCATTGACTTCATGCAACCCTCTTCCCCTACCCTACTCCTCACTGAGGTCAGGCACCACCACTTAAAAAACAAGAAGAAAAAGAAAAGTGACTGATTCTCCCATGCTTGTGAAATGTTCGGTCGCAGTGCTAAGAAGCTAACCCCTGATGCCTCCTTATTAATATTGGTAACAAGTGAGTTAATAACAACTACTGAGCACTTATGCACCAGGCATTTTGCGTGGACCAAGTCTAATCTCCTGCCTCATTTTGGGTGGTCTGTAAACTCGATTGGTTTAGACATTTTTTAAATGATTCAAAAAAATTTCCAAAGGAGAATATTTCATGACTCACCAAAATTACATAAAAATCAAATTGCAATATCCATAAGTAAAGTTTCACTGGAACACAGCCACGTCCATCTATTCCTTCATTTAATGGCCTGTGTCTGCTAGGACACAGTTGTCCTCATACATTATCTATGGCTGTTTGTGGGCTGTGAGGGCAGAGTTAAGCAACTGCAGCAGAAATCATAATGACGCACAAAGCTTCAAGTATTTATTTTCCAACCCTATACAGAAGAAATTTGCCCACCCCTACTGATGTACAACACCCCATTCTTCCAATGGCCTTCTAAGTAGGGACTAAAATTATCCCAGTGGGTATAGGTGGAGAGGGAATGGGAGTGTAGGGAAGTCACTGTGTCTTACTTTGCTTAATTTCCTGCATGAAAAGTCACTTTTAATGAGACTATTTTATTTATTTTCCCATTCCCCCCTCCCTTCTCCCTCCCCTCTCCCCACATTCTTAGGCTAATGAGACTATTTTAAAAGGAGCCACTTCCTTTGGTGCTAGGGAGTAAGAAGAAGTGACTAGACAAAGTCAAAATCTGGAAGAGAGAGAGAGAATTTGACTTTCTTTTGCCTTTTGTTCTACCCAGATATCTGAAATGCTCCTCTTCAAATTCTCGGTCTCACTTGTAAATATATTATTCCAGCCACTGCTGTGATTACCAGCTCTCCACAGATTCAACAATAACTCTTGACACCAAGGCTTCCCTGGTGATGGTGAACATATGAACAGTTTAATGCAGTTCCCTTTAGCTATGTTTGGTTTTGTTGTCTGTGCTTTCGAGATCTTAGCCATGAAATATTTGCCAAGACCAATGTTCTGAAAAGTTTTCCCTGTTTTTTTATGTTACTTGGGTTCTTAAGTCTAACTCTTTAATACATCTTGAGCTGATTTTTACCTATGGCAAAAGGTGGTGTTTCAGTTTTGTTCTTCTGTTTATAGTTGTCCAGTTTTCCCAGCACCATTTATTGAAGAGAAAGTCCTTTCCCCCAGTGAATGAATGTTCTTGAAACCTTTGCTGAAGATCAGCTGGCTATAAATATGTGAGTTTGAGTCTGGATCTCTACTCTGTTCCATTGGTCTGTGTGTTCTATACCAATACCACGCTGTTTTTGTTACGATAGCCTTGTAATATATTTTGAAGTCAGGTACTGTGATATTGTCAGCTTTGTTTGTTTTCTCAGAATTGCTTTGGCTATTCTGATTCTTTTTTTTTTAACAGCCAATTACCTTTTATTTATTTTTATTTTGGATTAATATAAGGGCACACATGATTAGGTTACACGGTTTGCATTTGTTAGGTAAAGCTTACTTATAATTGAGTGCTTCAGGCAGGTCATATGCCATGTACTCTACATTGTACCTGTTAGGTGGGAACTGAATAAGCCCCCTGCCTCTTCTTCAATTTCATTGTGTTTTTCTCTTATGTGGGCCTCTAGTCGTTAATCTACTAGTTCCACCTTGGAATTGAGTACGTGAGATGCTTGCTTTTTCATTCTTAAGATACTTAGGAAAATGTTCTCCACCTCCATCCAGGTAAATACAAAAGATACAAGCTCTCCATCTTTTTATGGCTGAATAGTATTCCATAGTATACATGTACTATAGTTTATTAATCTATTCATGGGTTGGTCCCACTTCTAATTGTGAATTGAGCTGCTATAAATTTTTGAGTGCAAACATCCTTTTGACAAAAATGACTTTTTTTCTGAGTAGATACTTACTGTTGGGGTTGTGGGATAAAATGTAAAGTCTAGTTTTAGCTCTCTGAGGATTCTCCATATTTCTTTCCCAAAGGGTATATTACTTTGCAGTTCCACCAACAGTGCATAAGTGTTCCCCTGTCTCCACACCCACTCCAGCATCTGCAGCTTTGGGACCTGATGATGAGGGCTATTCTCACTGGGGTTAGGGGATATCTCAAACTGGGGTTTTGATTTGTATTTCTCTGGTTATTAGGGATAATGAGCAGTTTTTTTGTGTGTTTTGTTTTGGCCATTCGTCTGTCCTCTAGGGAAAAGATTCTGTTCAAGTCTCTTGCCCATTGATTAATGGAGTTGTTTGCTCTTTTCTCGTTGATTTACTTGAGTTCTTGGTAGATTCTGGTTATTAGTCCTTTATCATATTCATAACATGCAAATATCTTTTCCCTTTTTGAAGGTTGTCTATTTGCTTTGGTTATCGTGTCCTTAGCTGTGTAGAAGCATTTTAACTCGATCAGGTCCCATTCCTGTATTTTTGTTGTTGTTGCAATTGCCAATGGGTCTTCTCATAAATTCTTTCCCAAGGTGATGTTGTGAAGAGTTTTTTCCACACTTTCTTTGGGGGGTTTTATCATTTCATGTCTTAGATTCCTATCTTTTATTCAGCATGAGTTAATTTTTATAAGTGGTGGGAGGCAAGGGTCCAATTTCAGTCTTTTATGTGTGGCTAATCAGTTCTCCCAGCAGCAATTATTAAACAGAGATTCTTTTTCTTAATGTATACTTTTGTTTGGTTTATCAAAGATCAGACATCAATATAAGGCTAGCTATCCTGAAAATAATATATTAGGCTGGACTGGAAAAGTGTAACTTACCATAGGGAGCATTAGCATTAGTATTATCGTTGTCACTGTCACTAATCTTTTGGCTCACTAGTCTCAGGGAGTCCTCAGATGGGGAAATTTGACTCGGCCTCTCCACTGGTTTCTCCTCTCCACTACTCAGCTGGAAAGACACAGGTTTGGGGAAAGAGTCACTGCCTTTGCCATCAATGATTCCTGCACTAACAATCCAGCGCACAGTCCTTTTCTTGTTCGAGTCTCATTAACTTATAACTCTCAGGCAAGTGCGGTGATTAGAATGAATCAACATCAGTCACCAAAGGGCCCGCTCTGTGGATAAGTCATGTAGCATCATGTAAAGTGGGCTAACATGTCGTAAATTAATGTTGTTAAAATGAATACTTGATAGTAATCCCAAGGAAGGCTATTTACCAACCACACTTGAAGCGACAGAAGCCGTGTGGAAGCCAAAGCAATTTGCATTGCATGCGAACACTCAGGTTTGCCTCTGATGATGAATTATCAAACACTTTGGCTGCTCTCCATGTGCAGTGCTGTTTAATGTTTACCTAAAAAGCAATGGGGCAGGAATGGGCTCTGTGTGCCTTGGAAATGCTGAGTGATAGAGGTCAGTGGGATGCATGGAGCAAAACAAAGAAAATCTATTTCAGTAGCCATGCCCCTCCCTGGGCTAGCACACCTGGCTGTCATCCTCTCTTGAATTTTGGATGGACCATTCCCCCCTGGAGCTTGGTGAAAAGAGACATTGACAAGACGTAAGCACTCATCTGTTCTGCTGTCCCAGCCTCACTTTCCTGGTCAGGGTCCTCTGATGGCCAGCCTCCACTTTTTGAGGGGTTGGAGTTTCTATATGTCTAATCACATGGCTAATGCCTGGTACTTTCCACGAGGGCAAGTCTTGGGCAAAAATTACCTTTGACTCTCTTTTGAAAAATATCCACCCTAGTGCCCCAGGATCCTTAGTCTTACCTTTAATGCTTTGGGTGCCACATGGAAAACAACACCAATTTTTTTCCCCCAGATTAATAAGAGGGTACAAATATTTAGGTTATATTGTTTTCATTTCTAAGGTAAAGTTCAAGTTGTAGTTGAGTTCTTCACCCAGGGGACTGCTGAACACCCTCAGGTTGTGCACATTAGGTGAGATCCCACCAATCACCCTCTCTTTCCTCCCCAATACCCCCCTTCCCTCCCCTTTGCTAGACTATACTTGTGTTTTTTCCTTCCTAGGAGCATGTGATTGTTTATATATTGGTTTCACATTAGTATTGAGTAAATTGTATACTTTTTTCCTATTCTTAAGACACTTTACTAAGAAGAATGTTTTAGCTCCATCCAGATAAACACAAAAGATGCAAAGTCTCCATGTTTTCTTATGGCTGAATAGCACTCCATGGTGTACATATGCCACAGTTTGTTAATCTGTTCCTAGGTTGATAGGCACTGGGTTGCTTCCATGACTTGACAGTTGTGGATTGAGCTGAAGTAAACATTCTAGTGCAAATGTCCTTGTGGTAAAATGATTTTTTTCTTCAGGGTAGATACCTAGTAATGGGATTGTGGATCAAATGGGAAGTTGACTTTTAGTTCTTTGAGAATTCTCCATACAGGTTGCATTCATTTGCAATCCCACCAGCAGAGACACCAAATTTTTGACCTCCTCTCCTTCATGGAAACTTAGCACTCCCTGAACCATATCCTCAGAGTTCTACTGCTCACATGCACAGTGGATCACATGAGACATCCATTTACCTTGGAATTCAACTATAAAGAAGGAATCAAAAAGACGCAAAAGAAAAATATTAAAGAGTGCAGGGCGGGTGCGGTGGCTCACACCTGTTATCCTAGCATTCTGGGAAGCTGAGGTGGGAGGATCCCTTGACCTCAGGAGTTCAAGACCAGCCTGAGTGAAAGTGAGACCCCATCTCTAATAAAAATAGGAAAATCAGCCAGGCATTGTGGTGGGCACCTGTAGTCCTAACTACTGAGTTCTAACTGCTGAGGCAGGAGGATCACTTGAGCCCAGGAGTTTGAGGTTGTTAGACTGACACCAGGGCAACAGAGTGAGACTCTGTATAAATAAATAAATAAATATTTAAAAAATAAAGAGTGCTAATGAGTTCTTCCATAGGTCTATTCCGTGTGAGGAGGAGTGTGGGGGATTGGATTGTTACTGGTTTAGGGTTTAAAGTCATATAGTATCCAAAGTCATTCTTGATCCAAGCCCACTACTTCCTTAGGAACCAGATCCAAGCATCTCCATTCATTCTTTCCAGGGCTAGAGGGAGAACTTGCTGTGTTGACCAATGGGGCATCTTCCTATGGGATGTTGAGAATAATAACTGGCTTTTTATTTTATGAAATAGAAACTACACCTGCCCCCACAGTAATGGAAGAGTCCAGTAATAAGTTAACACCATTTAAGTTCATACTTTTAACTGTGAGCACATTTTGCACCTTCTGGGAATTGTGCCAGGAAGAACAAATGATTCTTCTTCCTGGTGCTCTTTCTCCTTCCCACCAATTTAAAAACAAACAAACAACAACAACAAAAAAATCATATTGTCTAGAACAGAGTGGTCCATTGCTTGATTTTTATCTGGTTGAGAACAGGGTCTCTCAAACGTGAGTGATATGTAGATCCTTTTGAGAAGAAAATAATTATGAAGGACTCCAAGGAGGATATAAAAGATTTTTATTGAAATGCTAGTATATATATAGAAACATAAAATCAGATCTAAGTTCCTTAAGCTTATTGTTTTAGTCAATTATAAAGCCAAAACAAATTAGAAATTAAATACAGACACCACTGCAGAGCCAATAAAATTCAAATTAACAATATTAAGTAAATAGGATGAATTATGTTCTTTGGCTGAAATGGAATCTCCTCTTTGAACATGGCTGTTATACTCTGGGCTTTAGGGTAGGTTCTCTTGGGGGCAGGAAACCCAGGCGATCACGCACCAACACTCTTTTCTATTGCATTGCTGGGCATCAATGTATAATTTTCTATGAATTTATGCCCTGAATCCTTCTCTGCTCTTTTCTGCAGAGAACAAAGGTAGTAGCATTCAGAGCCTGTGGGATGGCAAATTAAAAAAGCAAAGGTCTGTTCTGCAATCATGTGACTGAACTTGATGAGAAAGTGGGTGTCCAAATAGTCCACGACATACTCCTCTGGGTTTCTTTTTGCTTGTCATTGAAATTTCATGTGACAATAGACTTTGGTTTTGGTGAGAAGAATGTGTCCAGACCCCAGGGGCTGTGGAGCCTAGCTGGAGTGCAGCATCTAAGGTATTATTCTCCTAATGACTTTCCTGGTTCCCCACCAGTCATCTCCCTTTGCCCTGTGCACCATCAGAGCTTGGGCAGTTTTAAAGGACCCTGTTGGACCATTGGGGCACCTTGGCTGTGGTCCTGGTCAAAGCCTTAACTGGCTCTTTGCCTCTAATCAATGTCAATGGTGTCTACCACCTGAGGCGCCCAAGGCACCACCACTCTTACCCCAGCTGGAATTGCCCCCACCTTGCCAACTGGCTTCCACCCTTAGCTTCCTCTTCTCCACATTTTACCCCATAGCCGAGGGTGATCTTAAATTGTAAATTAATCAGGTCCTTTTCTTGTTGAATACTCTTTCTTATCAAATTCCAATTTTTCTTACTATAAGATTCATGACCTACCAAGCTGCATGTAATCCAGTCCCATCTCTCTCTCCAGCTCCATACCTTCCCACCTTGCTCCTTTTCATCCCCCAAGGATCCAGTCCCAGAGGTTCATTTTAGTTCTTCAACCCACCCAGCTCTCTCTGAATGAGGTTTTTGGATGGGCTTATTGCTCTCTCCGGATCATCCTCTGCTCTACTAATAGGCTCTTCTCTCTCTTTCTGTCTCTCCATCTCCCACTCTCCCTCTCTTTCTCTCCTCTCTCTCTTCTAATCATCCTTTAGGGTTCAACTTAAATCCTGCCTTTCCATATAGGGCTCTTCTGATTACCCTACCTTGACCATGTTTACCCCCAAACATTGTTCTTTGCATCCATCTTTCGTAGGACTGGTTATACCACAATTTCCTTGTGGGGTGTGGGCTTACACTCCTCTTTGGGTCTGTCTTCCTCTATGAGAATGTCAGCTCCTAAAGGGCAAGGACAGTGGCTGCCGTTTTTATCACGGCATCCCCTACACCCAGGACAGTGCAGCACGCCATTGATATTTAATTATTGAATTAATACTTGGGAAGGAATAGAAGCCTTCCATGGGGCTCACTTTCTGGGCTTCATTTTTCTTCACTAGAAAGCATAGTGAACAATGTCTGTTTGGCCTCATTCATTTAACAGAGAAGCAGGTCCTGCCGTCAGGCCTCACGTTAGATTTCAGGAACACAGAGCTTATTGAAAAAAGTTTAAGGGGTCTTAAAGAAGGCCAAGGGCTGGAGGTTTGCTGTCAGTAGCTGGATAGAAGGTATGGGGAGTCAGGGTGGAAGGCCTGAAGATCTCTACCCCTCAGGCAGTAATAGTCCAATGCCCAGGAACTTTCTCTGCCCTGCTGAGGGTGGCCTGGCTGCTTTTGATCCAGAACAGAGTGTACTTCTCACATAGTTGCTGAATGATTGTGGTCGGGTACTTAGGGAACTCTAGGTCTTTCTGTCATCGTCCCACTTGTCTCGTGTGTATCATACCTTCTTGTGCCTTTTCTTCCCACTTTTATCCTGGAGCTCCTGGTGGAGTGAATGGAGCTTGTTCTGTCAGCTCGTTTGGTCACAGAACACATTGTGAGCCTGTGTGCCCAGCACTAATCTAGGTGCTTCTGGGTAACTGAGGATTTTGTTTCTGAGACAAGACCTCTGAGCTGTGGCCCTGACCTTGAGGCTGAGAGTGCCAGCTGCTTTTCTGAAGTCCATCTCCCGGTCCAGACTTGGTGGGATAGTAACGTCATGGCGTGCTCAAGTGGAACTTAGCACTGAGCCTAGTCACCTCTTTCTACATCAATGGTGTGACATGGGGTGGGTTTCTTAACCTCTCTAAATCAAAGATTTTCTAACATGTAAGATAGGACTACACGTTCCTGCTCCACTTACTATCTTTTCAGACTTGAAAAAGATAATGAACAATGAATCGGAGGGAGCTTAGGTGAAGCACAGAGCAAAATGAAAACGTAATTTAACCAAGTGACTGTAACATACCTCGCAGAGGGAAAGACAAAGAAATTCGTGTTGATTCCATATTTACTGTGTGCCTGAGGCTTTGCTGGACACTTATCAGACAACACTCAAACTTTCACAAAAAGCCATTTGTACTGAAGAGAAAACTGGGGCCGAGCATGCTAGGTCTTTTTCAAGACTATGCAGCCAGTAAACAAGGTCATTTTTCAAACCAGCTTTGGGTAACTTGTAAGGCCGATATTCCCACTGCTCCAGGCTGTCCAAACATCCAGACACTGCACACCATATCGGAGGGTCATTCAGCCTCCACCTAAATGCTTCCATGTGTTTGTGGTCTTGCTTCCTTGAGGTCCTGACCCTGGGTTCACGGAGGATGGACCTGAGATCAGAGCATCTCTCTATTGGTCATGTCTTTCCTCAATCCAACAGGAAGTGCCCTCTAGAAGTCATGGGTTTGCTGGAAACCTAGAGGAACATCTTCAAAAATCAGTTTCTCTTTTCAGACGATCCAAGTTGCCCCAACTCACTGTTATGGGATGTCAGCCCCACAACTCTGTGACTGTCTCCCTTTCTGCTGAAAGTCCCAGCACGTGGATAGCTGCTGTCTGAAGCCTGAGAACAGCTCCCCATCCCTTTGGTAATGGGATCTCAGGGTTGAGGCTGCACAGGAGAGATGAAGCCTGCAGCAATTTGGAGTAGCTAACACCCCAAATGCCCTGGGGTTCGTCTGCCTTCATTCTCCCCCAGTGCTGGGGTGGCTCCTGAGGACTCCACTTTATCTCAGCTTCAAAGCTAATAGACTTAAACCAGCTGGTCAATTTAAACAGGAGCAGAAGCAGTGAGTTGTTACTGTATCCTGAGATGGTGCTAATAAACTTTAATAGATTTCAGCTAACAATTTTGTATAAATTAGACATTGCACTGCTGCTGAGGTAATAACTTTTGGCACTAAATAACAGGAAATCAAGCTCTGTGATGGGCTTCAAAAGCACCTTCATCGAGCCTCTGAGATGCAAGCAGATTTCACTATTGATTACTGTTTACTCTTCCCTGAGCTTTAAGAAGACAGAAAACTGCTCCAAAATACACCTGCCAAGGAGCCCAGACTTTTTCTCCCACCTGCTCAATAACTCATTTACATGGAAAGGGGCCTTGGGTTCAAAATGGGGACAAGGTAGCTAGGGGGTCCTCTAATAGGTGAGTCAGGAGCCAAGAGGGTTAGATGATGGTCTCAAGGGCTCGCAAAGACTTGTTCATAGTTTCGTGGAATCTTCCAGAATGTTCACCCACTGACATCATTTCAATTCGATTCTGTTTAACAATTGTTTACAGAATTCTGTAGTTCTGGAATGATCAGGGATTAGGCACTCTAGTCAACTGGGTATGTGGCAAGAGGTCTGCACGTGGCATCAAGTGAACTTGTCCAGGTCTTGGCTGTGGCACTAATTATTGTGTGACCTTGGGCAAGTCATTTAACATGCCTGAACCTGCGTTCCCTCAGCTTCTGAGAAATGCTCTTCAAACCAAGTTATGAAGTTCACTAGGGCAGGTAGCCTTCTAGTGGTCTAGCTTATGCTGGGGTTCTGAAGTTTAGTGATGTCATCATGAGCTTCAGAAATGGCCAGAATGTTCCTTGTGACAGACACATCGGCCCCACCCATAGGTCCTCCCGACACCCACCCGCTGTCTGTGTAGATGGGATCTTCACAGTCTTAGAACCATGCTCGGAGTCAACGCTACTGCGTCCATATTGGTCTCAACAGGGGAGTGAGATTTCTTCCAGAACAGAGTTCTGTGTGGAGGTTATTATTAATGAAACAGCTACTATTTTGTATTGCATGTCGCACATTTGTTTTTTCCCTCAGAGTTTAAGGTCTCTGGTATTGGGTTAGGTCTGTCACTGTCAGGTCACAGGTTAACTGGAAGCATCTCTTTTTAATTAGTGTCACACACAGGAAGAGTGCATGTCACAGCTGAGATCTTTTAGATGGGATGGATTATGGCATTATGTGCCTGACATGAGCCAGGATTGTTCCTGGGTGCTGGAGACCAAGCGGGGCCCAAGACCATAATCTTCTCTAGTGGTGCTCATGTCCCACCAGAGAGCAGTGGGGTGAGCCAAACAGGGAGCAGATCAACAAGAGAATGTCACACAGCGATGTGTCTTGGAACACCACCAGAGGAAACAGCGATAAAGATTATCTGGGGTTTAGGGCTACTATGGAGAGGACAGTCCACCATGGCCTCTTCAGGAGATGAAATCTACACGGGAAGCTGAAAGCAGGAAGGGAGGCTACATGGTCAGGCCTAGGAGGAGAGAGAGGTCTCTAGCAGGAGGAAGCAGCCAAGTGGTTCCTGAATTGGGAACGACATTAATGGGATGAGGATCCTTGTGTGCATAATTTTCTAACTATGTGAAATGACAATAGTCGTGTATTTTCCCAAAGATCCTGTTGCTCTGTCTTTGCTTGATTTGTTTTTAAACCAAACCCCAACCAATAAGGATTCCTAGTTTCCTAGGTCTGCTGTGATGAAGTGCTGCAAACTCAAGTGTCGTGAAGCAAGAGAAATTTATCTTCTCGTAGTTCTCTAGGCTGGAATCTGAAATCAGGGTGGCATCTGTAAGGCTGAGCTATCTCCAAAGGATGTAGGTGGATTCGTTCCATGCTTTCTCTTAGATTCAGGTGTTTGCTGGAAATCTTTGACATTCCTTGGCCTGGAGAAGAACCATCTCTCCGATTTCTACTTCCATAATCACGTGGTGTTCTCCCCTGTGTCTCTGTCTCTTCTCTCCTTACACACGTGAGTCACTATGAAAGTTTTGAGGCAGACTGTTAGGGTTTTATTTCACTTCCAAGAAACATAGTCGACAGTGTCCTTTATGATTCACCTGTCCAAGTTTCAACTTATCAGTGTTGCTGGGAGAGCTTCATTTGTTTCGGTCTGCATGGATTTCACGATTCTTGATTTTTTTATATCTTATAGTTGATTAGGAGAATAACCCCTATTTGTTAAGGGAATATTCATGACTGGGTGCAGTGGCTCACACCTGTAATCCTAGCCCTGGAAGGCCAAGACAAGTGGATTGCTTGGTCTCAGGAGTTTGAGCCCAACTGAGCAAGAGCAAGACCCCATCTCTACTAAAAATAGAAAAACTAGTTGGGTGTGATAGTGGGCCCCTAGAGTCCTAGCTACTCAGGAGGCTGAGGCAAGCAGATTGCTTGACCTCAAGAGTTTGAGGTTGCTGTGAGCTACAATGATGCCACGGCACTCTGCCCAGGACGATCAAGTGAGACTCAGTCTCAAGAAAATAAAATAAAATAAAATAAAGTAAGAGTATACTCACAATATCAGGGGTTAGGACTTCAACACATCTTCTTCGGGGACACAATTCAACTCATAGCACATACCCTAGTGACACATTTCAGGAAGACATCTTAATGGAGGTCTGATGCCACTTTGATAACATGGGAATTAAACCCTCTCACTATCAAATAAATCCTCTACATTTTTTCTCCTAAAGACAAAAGGCATGACTTGGTACCCATAGCTCAGCAGTTAGGGCTCCAGCCACATGCACTGGAGCTGGCAGGTTCAAATCTGGCCCAGACCTGCTAAACAATGATAACTACAACAAAAAAATAACCAGGTATTGTGATGGTGCCTGTAGTCCCAGCTACTTGGGAGGCTGAAGGAAGAGAATCACTTAACCCCAAGAGTTTAGAGTTGCTGTGAGCTGTGATGCCACGGCACTTTACCAAAGATGACATAATAAGACTGTCTTAAAAAAAAAAGAAAAAAACAAAAGTCATGGCACCATATTCCTTCCATGGGCGTGGAATGCCTGAATACTCTCTTGGTATATTATTGTTTCTTTGTTGGCCTAAGTGATTTGGGTGTCAAAATAAAGCTTTATTTGGTGGAAGCTGGTTACTATCATTAACGGCTCTAATTACTGATTGGAACAATTAGGAGTACTACATTTGGAGTACATGGGTGGTAGTCATTGCCAAGAAATTTCCAATAACTTAGTAGCCAGTTGTCATCATCAGTAGTGTTAATATTAAAGTAGGTAGTTAGCTCCTCTGTCTATTCCCTTTATTATCTAATGCCACCTTTGAAAGCCACCATAAAATAGTAATCGCTCACATTTATTGAGTGCTTACCATGTGTTAAGCATTATGCTGTATGTTATAAGTGTATTGTGTGTCCATTGAATTCTAGCAGTAACCATATGAGGTGGGCAGTATTATTATCGTTGCTTTAAGTAGGTAGAAATGAGAGTTAGGAAGGTTTCTGTGTCTTGCATAGGGTGCGGTGGGTGATGGAGGCGAGATTCAAACTCAGCAGGCCTGGCTTGAAAGCCCATGGGTATAAACATTCAGCCTGCTGCTGTTCAACAGGGCAGCCTCTCAGCTGATGCCAGGGAAGGGAAATGACATTCCTGGTGTCACAGACCTAAGGGATGCCAGAACCAAAAAAGGGACCCAGATTCCTCCCACTCCCAGGTCAAGAGCTTGTTCTTTTACCCTTTGCTTGCTTGAGGCTTCCTCAGCATTCACTGCCTGTGAAATCCTCTAGGCCAGTGTTTGACACTAATCCCAAGAGCAGGCCAACGATAGTCTCTGGAAAGGTCTAGTGAGCGAAGGCTAAATCTCTGGAGACGCTGACTCTTCTCAGTGGACATCAGTCGCCATGAAACCCAGATGATACTCAGGAATGTCCCGGTCAGGTAAGTCTACATCATTGTTGCAGAGCTGAGTGCTGCCCAGCCACTTTCCTGAACTTGAAAGACTAGATTTTGGATCTAACCAGTTTCATCTCCTGAACCACATCCTATCAGAGCTATGGGCTGCCTAAAATGTTGTTTCCCTAAAGATCCTGAGACTGGGCACCTTGGTCTCAGTTAGGGGAGGGGAACTTGGTGTCATGAAGTCAAATGGGAAAAAGATTTCCCAAGTACGTATATCCAGCCACTTGTATGTTTTGACTTTGAACTCTGTGAATGAACTAGCTATGGAAAGGAAGGTCTGAAGTCCGACCTTGGCTTCATGGGAAAATACTAAATACGTTGTAGTCAATTAGCAGTGACTGCCACGGGCGAGGGATAAAGCAGTGTCAGCACACGGCTGCCGTTTTATACCTGCGGACGCTTGTCATGAGATTCATAATTTATGCCTCATGAAAACAGAGCTTCTTATTTCCCAGGAGAAGGTCTCGGAGCAGTTGTCAATGTTTTGCACTTTCCTGTTCTTCCTCAAAGCTTGTCATGGCTACACGAGTCACAACAGGGGTTTCACAACTGCACAATTCAACAGACATGTAGGGATTAAGCTCCTTCCCTCCTGTTGTCTTCCCTGAAGATCGGGGATGGCATCTTTTGTTGTCTTCTGGGAGTTTCCTTCCCCTGTGCTCCCTGGTGTCACCCTTCCTCCCTTCTGCAGGGCCTAGACAGCACTTGTGCAGGTCCCTGGCTTGTGTTTGGGACTGCTACAGCCATCAGCAGAGGCGCACAGGTGTGAAGCCTTCAGATGAGCCCGTTTTGATGCTCCTGCCTGGGAAAACTGCCCCCAACAAACACAGTTGTTGCTCATACATTATCTGTTGGCTATCTACCCACACGCCCATCTGTCAAGATGGCAGTGTGCCTGATCCCAGGCCCCGAGGAAGCCAGCCCCATTAAACTGAGGTGCCAATCACCAGTGAGCCAGCTGCAGGAGACTCCAACCCTCTGGGGATTCTGCTCCCCACTTTCCCCTTAAGAAGACGGAGATGCCCAGCATGCCTCTGACTTTCTGACCTGACTCCTGGGTGGAGACACTGGTCCCTTTGGGGATCCCCAGCTTGGGGGGAGAAAGTCTCCTCCTGGGGACCACAAGACCCAGTGTAAGCTAAGACTCTGTGCTTGGGGGAGGGGAATGGCGGCGAAACTGAGATGTGTGATGAGTTGAGTGAGACCCTGCCTACCACACTGGGGATGGACAGAGATTTTCCAGTGGAAAATCATCCTTTCCACTGGATCCCAGATGTGTAAGTGTGTGTGTGTGTGTGTGTGTATGTACACACAAGGGACTAACTTCACCTACATCATCAGTGACAGACAAAGTGCCTCAAGTTCTCTCCCTTGTTCCAAAATGGATTTGAAGGGACAGATAAAATGTCACGTGTCTGTGTAACCTGCTAACACGGGCACATTCCCATCTCTTGTGACATATGTGGGCCCCAAAAGGCACCTGGCAGGGTAGAGGTAGAAGATTAACCAGGGGATGTGGTTGGCCTGAGCAAAGCTGGAGTGAAAGAATAATAGAGGTTTCCTCCCAGAGTAGCTGTGTGATGATCTATTTGTTTACATTATTTTCTGAACACCTGTTATATGACAGGCACCCCTCTAAGCTACTGGAAGGTGGGACCAAGCCAGATAGACAAGATTCCTGATCCCATAGAGCTTATCTTCTGTCAGGGAACAAAAAAACCCAAATAAATGCACAATGAAAATGGCAGAGCTTAGAAACATTTGCTCTCTTTCTCTCTCGCCCCGTGTAAAATAGCAGAATAGAGGAGAAGCTTGTGCCCATTTTTCTGTATTTGCAAGATTGTGTCCAAGAACTCCAATCCACCCCCTCTACACAGAGACTCGTGTATATAAATGCATGCAATCACAAATACACCATCCTCTTGGGCTTGGGGTGTTCCTGAAATAGATGATTTTTCTTGCCAAATCTGCAAAAGACAGACCCATGGTGACCTGACAAGGGAACTCATCATACATCCAGGGGAGATCCCAGTTTGTTTGGAGCAGTTTTCAGATTCCTGTACCTCAACTCAGGACATCTGGGCATCTTTTTGCAGACATAAAACTGGTGTGCAGACTGGCTGCATCTGGAAAAAAAGGGTGGCTTCTGGGTCATGTCCCTCTGTGTAACCCTGAAAAGTGCAAAGATGGGGTTTGGCTACTCTTGAGTCAGGACAGGTGAAATGTGGACCTGGAGGGAGATTCCTAAACAGGAGACAGGTTGGATGCCCCTCCCTCCAAGATCCCATCTGCCTTAGAGATCTTGTGATTCCTGAAGCATTCCAGAGCTCTGAATTCCTTGGGCTGGTTAGATGCTCAGGAGTTGATGGGTGGTGAGACTGTTGGCTTTGTCATGTGGTTGAAGTCATTTGAGTGTCAGGGAGAGAACAGCCTCCAGATCTGAGGGACAGTACTCGGGAAAACTTAACCTCCTATGGGATAAAGGCTGAGTGTCCTAACTAGATTGTTCATCAGGAGCCTGGTCTAGTGTTCAGTGTGCCCCGGGGCCATCTCCAACTACAAATAGAAGGATTAAGACAACAATGCCCCCAAACTCTCCATGGCTGGTGAGTAAGCACCCTGGGAGAAAGAGGAAGACCTGGGAATTGCTTCTAATGGGCTGAGAGGGGAGCAGCCCTGAGCCCCAGGCAGTCCTCTGTGAATGGTGGGGGGGGGCCTTTTGCTCAATGAAGACAGGGACTAAGAATGGAACAAAATGGACTAAGAATATTTGTCAGTTTTGTGCATCACTGTATCATCAGCACCTACCACATTGTTGGTACCACATAGTCACTCAGTAATGTTGGTGGAATCAATGGTTGTGACTTTTTCTTTTCCTCCAAATGAAGTAAAGGTGGTGGGAATATCATTGCTGCTGGTAAATCCAGTGCAGAAAAATTGAGAGTGTTGGTGGTAGTGATAGGAAGAGGGAAGTTATTATTATTAAATATTAGGCTAAGAGATAACACACTATACCCTGGCACTGGTTGCAAAATCTTAGCATACTCAAATTTTCAAAAGGTAAAATAACTAATGATTGCCAGTGTGGTGATAGTGAGGATGAGCAGGTAACGTCTTGCAAAATTTGTAGAAGTATCATTTGGTTCCATCTCTGTGGAAAAGAATGTTGGCAATAAGTTTCCAAAAAAAGTTTATATATGTGTGATAGTTTAGCTGGGCCCATACATAGAATACATAAGCTGGTTTAGGTATTTATCCTAAGGAGATATCTGAGGATGAAAAAAAATGTTTAACTACCAGGGTGCTCATCAATATCTTGTTAACATAACAAAGTATTGGAAATACCTTCTATAGCGGACTGGTTAAGTAAATTGTGGCATTTCCATATCTTGGAATACCATACCACCATTAAAGTGGCATTGTAGACATGTATATATTTTCAACATAGTAGTTTGTGTATTCACTAGAATTTGATTAGGCTAGAGGTAACAAAGAAAATAGAAAGTATTGCTCTGACAAAAAAAGAGTTTATTTCTGCTTTGGTTTGAATATTTGTCTCCTCCCAAGCTCATGTTGGCATTTAATTGCTATCGTAACAGTATTAGGAAGTGGGACCTTTAAGAGGTGATGAGGGCTGTGGTTTCATGAATGGATTAAACATTATTGAGGAAGAGGGCTCCTTATAAAAGGATGGGTTCACCCCCTTTTGCCTCTCTCACTCACTCTTTCTTGCTCTTCCACCATGGAATGTCACAGCAAGAAGGCCCTGGTCAGATGCTGGCCCCATGAACTTGGACTTCCCAGCCTCTAGGACTGTGCCAAATACATTTTTGTTCACTATGAATTCCTCAGTCTGTGGTATTCTGTTGTAGGTGCACAAAATGGACTAAGACCAGGTTTTCTCTTATGTTGAGTTCAGGGCTATCATGGAACTCAGTCTCCTAGAATTGACCTACAAATTTCTGCTCCACCAAGACTGGGTAAAAGCACTAGGCAGACATCAAAGAAGCTGTAAGCAACACACAGCCTTCCTTTCCACTGTTCCTCCTTTGCAAAGGTGCCCACGTTCTTCTTAGTGGAGTCTGGAGTCTTTCTAGTTTGTAAGCCTTGCACAAACTCAGATAGTGCCTATGAGGAATTCAGACAAAGTGGGAAAGAATATGAGAGTTCAGATAGTCATGACTCTGACTCCATGATTAGGCTACTTTTAATTTTTGTTGGCTATTTCACTTCCATCATATTTTTGACTAATAAAGTTCAGAGAAACAATTTTTTTTTTAAACTTTGATGCCACAATAGTAAAAGAAAGTCACTATCTGAAGGGTAAGTCAGGTTAATTTTAGTATTTCCTAGTATATTTCCATGTGTAATTGTGTTGGGTGATGGCTCAGACACCAAGAAGCATTTGTAAAGATTTTCTTTACGAGCCCACATTTGCAGCCTTCTATGAGAGGGAGGCAGCATTGGTTCATTAGGATGGACCCTGAAGCAAGGAAAACATCACCAGTCTTACTGGAACACTCAATTCAATCAAATTAGATAGGAGAGCATCACTTCAATACCAGCTTTGCAAGACCATGGCCTTAAGCCAAAATAACTAGCACTAAATGTTGACTATGATTACTTCCGGGAGGGAGGCAATAGAGTTCTGGGAAGCTGATTCGGGTATGAGAATTATGGGGTCTCAGAGGACTGAAGTTAGCAGAGGAAAGTGACATATTGATGGTGGGCAACAGAGCCTCGATTTACTGTGTTGGAAAGAGTTAGACACAGCATTGGTCCTGATGGAGATCAGAGCTGTTGAGCAGTTTATACTTTATTTGATAGCACCTCCCACTCTACTGTTTTGTTTTGTTTTTTAAATAGGTCCCTTACAGTTGCATGTTCACCAGGGGTGTTTAAAATAGAAGTCAATGATGGGAGTGCTTTCCTATATAAGGGACTTTATGAGTTGAAAAAACAGCAACTGATTGGAGTCAGCTAATGTACAAGGAAATGTGCATAAAACTCTAGGGTAGGACTTCTGGCCAGAGGACTGTAAAGAGAGGCATTAGGCATCTGGTCAGCCCAGCTGACACATTCTTCCTGGCCACGGGTAGGAGCGCAAGGTGTGAGGTGGCTGCCACAAAATGGTTGCCTCAGCCAGCCTCCAACGTTAACTGATCCTGTTTCTTCACGCTCCAATTCAGAAATTTGAAAAAATAGAATGTGATTGCCCTTTCTTAAGTCGGGTCTTCACCCAATCAGCTATGGGTGAGGGGGTTGGGCTGGGTGGGGGTTAGGAGAGCAGACTCTTTGAGGCAATGGAAAGGGAAGATCCTGTAAGAAGGAATGCGAGGCGGATAGAAATGATTAGTAGAGAAAATCACTTGTGTCTCTAACAGATTTTCCTAAAAGGAGAAGCAAAAATTCTAAGCTCCAAGCCGGGATGCTAGATGCCTGAGAGACAGGAGTCTATGCTCTGCCTCCCTTTCTTCTGGCTTCTCCATTTACTTCTTCACCACTTTTCTAATTACTACCAGCAGAGCAATCAATACGAGGTTATCAACAATAGAGACAAGTTAATTAAGATGAGCAAATGAATCAGGTAATTAAATGGCCTTCCCACAAAAGGTGAGCCTGTCGAGCTGTAAGTGACGTTAGGTCCCATCAAGTTATCTTTATGCAGGTGCACAGAAATCGTGATAACTGTGGACCACACCAGCCTGAACCAAAAGCAACTTACACTTCTCATTAGTGTACATACGATTTCTCTGGTCTTATCCATAGCAAGTTCATATTCCAATTCCTAGAGCCTTGATCTTATTCACACTGTGTGAGCCCTTTGTTTCAGTGGCAGGTTTGGGTAGTTAATAATCCAATACCTTCTCTTCCCTTTTATCTAGTAAGCAAAACTTCAATCTATCACTGCTGGTCCAGCTTAAAGACTACATTTCCCAGCCTCCCTTGCAGCTAGAAAGTAGGCAAGGAGATTAAGGGGCAGTCATCAAATGGTTCTTCTGTGGTCCTTAGAAGGGGCTAGCCCAGCTAGGAGACACTCCCTTTCTATTTCTGTTATGTATTTTACAGTTCTGTAGCTCCCATTTGGTTCTTCTTTTTTTTTTTTAACTTCTATTTCTTTGCCAAGATCTTCTATTTTTTTCCATTTGTTTCAAGAGAATTTGTAACTGATTGTTTAAACACTTCCCTGATGTCTGCTTTAAAACCTTTGTTAGACAATTCCAACATCTGATTCATCTCAGCAGTGTCATTTAATTGTCTTTTCTCATTCAGTTGTGATTTTTCTTTGTTCTCCGTATGATGGGTCCTGATACTGGATCCTATTTTAATCTTTTATTTTATCAGGTAGTCACCCTGTTCTGGATTAGTGCAGAGGTGCGGGAATGCTTTTATGAACTGTGGTTGCAAAGAGAGTTTAACTTTCAGAACTTCCGTGGTGTGGCTTAGATACCCTGCTTGGTGTATCTATCCTGCTGGGGCTCCTGCAGGTCCCCAGTGGAACTGCCTGAGGGAACAGAAGGGTTTCCCCAGGCCAACAGAAAGGTGGCACTTGGTAGGGGAGCAAAGGCCCAGGCCCTGGGAGGAAGGAGAGCACGCTTTTTGGCTGCTTGGTTTTGGCAGGTACAAAAGTAGAAGGAACCTGGTCTGGAGGACTGGAATCCACCATCCCAGCTTTAGGCTGTTCTTTTCTTATGTACAAGAAAAAAACTTCTATCTTGTTTCAGCCACTGATATTTATGTTTTCTGAAATCTTCTCCAAAACTAAATCCTAACTAACGTGGGAGGAAGGGATAGAGATGGCCATCCTCAGAGTCGCTTGGCTCCTGTTCTTCCAGGCTAAACAATCGGCCAACCTCACTTCTGTGGCCTATGCTACTCTCCGGGACTACAGGTGTCTTCTGAGTCAAAGAGTACCTTCGTACGAAAGCGTCTGGTAAGCTTGACTCCGAATCCCAGCTTTACCATGTCCTCACTCTGTAATCTCAGGCATGTTGCTTCATAAAACAAGGATAACAATAACTATGATTCAAGATTGTTAGGAAGATTAAAAAATACAATTTGCAGGTGCCAAGTCCCATCCTTATTCTGTCATCATCATCAGCACCATCTTTTACCCACATTATAGGAAATGATTCACATAAAATACAGTATAAACAATCAGGGCTAACATGTACGGGGTGCTTATTGTGAGCCGGGCACTGGCTTGAACTCCTGGTGTTAACTCATTTAATCCACACAAACCGATGAGGTAATTATTATAATCATAACCATTGTTTATTCCCCTTTAATAGGCCATGGGGCTCAAAGGGGGCTGAGAACTTTGTCTTAAAAACACAGCTGGTAAGAGCTGGAGCTGAGATGTGACCCCAGGTCTCTCCCACTCCAGAGCAAAAGCTTTTACAAAATAGAGCATGGAACAGAAAGAGGTAGCTCAGAGTTGAGGATATAAATCATTCATTCCATTAATTCATTCAGGTAATGTGCATTAAGCTCTTATTCTGTGCCAGGTCTATGGGAGGCATCACTGTAGTTCAAATATTTGTGTCCCTCAACATTGACCTTGACATGAATCACTAGCGTGCATTAAAAGCTGAGACTTTAGGAGATGCTTACATCGGGAAGGCTGAGCCCTCAGGAATGGTTAGTGCCCTTACATGAGGCTTGAGGGAGCCTGTTTGGTCCTTTCTGTCCTTTTCCTGTGAAGGATGCGGCAGGAAGGTGTCATCTGGGAAGCAGAGAGTTGGCCCTTCCAGGACACCAGATCTGCTGACGCCTTGATCTCAGACTTCCCAGTCTCCAGAAGTGAGAAATAAATTTCTATCATTTATAACTCACCCTGTTTAGGGTATTTTGTTTTTGTTAAAGCAGCAGGGACGGGCTAAGGCAGGCATCATACGTACAGACATATATAAAATGTGGCTGTGTCTTCAAGAGGCTTCTGCGTAATTGTAAGAGGCGTACATAGTAAGAAGTATGGGCCCTAAAAATTCAGAGACATGACCAGGTATGCATGAATGGAGTTTGTTTGGGGCACGTGGCAGAAAGCAGTCAATTTTAGGGGAGTGGAGCTATTGAGCCCTATACTCCAGGATGCCTGAGGCTGCAACATCACCCCAAAGGCCTATTTTCTAATAGAATTTTGAAGAATCCCTATTTTCTTATGACACCTGCCAAGTGTGGGGCTTTGTTAATTTGAATGAAAAGATCTGTGTTTGCTTTAAAGCCAGAAAGTACCAGAGGTGCTTCAGCAGACGTGGCCCTTCCTCTCCTAGAGCTCCGGGACACTCTGTGGCTGGTCAGGCGTTTTCACTTCTGACCTCTGATTTACCTCTGTCTTCTCAGCTTCCACCAGTAGGTACCAGTTGGTTGGGCTGATGAGGAAAGTCCACGTGACTAGAGAGACAGGGACCAAGTAGGAATACCAGAGGCTGAGTTGGGGTGGAAGGGCAGATAGGTGCTCTCGAATCTTCTCACTGCACTCCACTGGCCTTTCTCTTTCTAAAAAGCAAAATAAGTTCAAAACTTTTGCTCTTTGAAAGATGCTATGAAGAAAATGCAAATGAAAGCTACAAGTTGGGGGAAAATATTTGTAAAACATCTAGCCAGCAAAGGCTTATAGCCAGAATATATAAAGAACTTCTACAAACTAATAAGAAGAGAAATTATCAGCTGGGTGTCATAGCTCTCACCTGTAATCCTAACACTCTGGGAGGCCAAGGCAGGTGGATTGCTTGAGTTTAGGAGTTTGAGATCAGCCTGAGCAAGAGCCAGACCCTGTCTCTACTAAAAATACAAAAATTAGCCAGACATGGTGCTGCAGGCCTATAGTCCCAGCTATCTGGGAGGCTGAGGCAAGAGGATTGCTTGAGTTCAAGAGTTCGAGGTTGCTGTGAGCTATGACTCCACTGCACTCTACCAAGGGCAATAGCATGAGATTCTGACTCCAAAACAGAAAAAAAAAATGACAAATTAGAATAGAAATGTCTGATAGACATGGACAAAATATTCAAATAGTTCACAAAATAAAATGTGCAAATGAACGATAAGCACATGAAAAGATGCTCACATTATTAGTTGTTAGGGAAATATGTATTAAAACTATAAGGAGATATCTCTACACACCTGCTAGAACGGCTAAAATTAAAATGCCTGAGAAATCAGTGTCAAGAAGGAGGTGGAGGAACCAGAATTTTCCTACCTGAACCACTTTGAAAAGAAGGTTAGCAGCTCCTTATAAAGTTAAAACATTCATGCCCTATATGATTTGACAATTCTATTTATGAATATTTACCTAAAACAAATGAAAAAAATATATATGTATAAACTAAATTAAGTATTTAATAATAGCTTTATTTGTGATAGCTCCAAACTGGAAACAACTGAAATGTCCTAAATATTTTAAATTATTTTAAATATAAATGTTCTAAGTATTTTGAATAATTTTATAAATTGTGGACTATCATTTAATTAGCTATTCTCCATTGTTTGACCCTTAGGCCTTTGGTGATTTTTTTTTTCTTAACAAAAGGGAGGCTATACAATTTCATAGTTAAAGTTGTGTACAAAGCCACATTTTAAGATGCATATTAGAAGTAGAATTTCTTGGTTAAAGATCAGAAATTTTTTTAAGCTTTTTTTTTGAGACAGAGCCTTAAGCTGTCCCCCTGGGTAGAGTGCTATGACATTCACAGCTCACAGCAACCTCCAACTCCTGGGCTCAAGCGAGTCTCCTGCCTCAGCCTCCCAAGTAGCTGGACCACAGGCGCCCACCACAACACCCGGCTATTTTTTGGTTGCAGCCATCTTTGTTGTTTGGCAGGCCTGGGATAGATTTGAACCCGCCACCTTAGGTGTATGTGGCTGGTGCCTTAGCCACTTGAGCCATAGGCACTGAGCCTTTTTTAAGCTTTTGGTTTGTATATTTCATATATATATATATTTATTTATTGTATATATCACCTATAGCTAGGGCAGCCTGAATTATCTTCAAATGGTCATATATTATAAGTATTTGCCAATTAAAGGAGAAAAATGGTCTCTCCCTGCTGACTTTGTTAGTATTTCTTTGATTGCTTCTACCACCCTATTTTTCCTGTCTTGGCTGTGACAGGATTGGACCCAGGAGTTTAACATGTCTGAGTTCAAAGGACAGACATGGATGCCCTCTGACTCTCTGCATCACCTGACACCAGGGTCAACCACCTAATATCGTTCCTGATGCTGAACAGGTCCTCAGGCAAAGGGAATTTCTGAACTAAATCCTTAGCTCCGTTATATCCCTGGACAGTGGGTAGGAAAAAATACTTCAGTGCCAACAATCACAGTCCAATTTCAGACAGGTAAGACCTGGGGAAAAGGAACTAATTCACAGTGAAGGAATAAACACTATCACGACTGGCACCCATTCTATGATCATCCCCTTCAGAAGCAAACAAATCCAAGCCTGTGAAAACTCAGATGCAGTTACGGAGCTCTGTCTTGGAGAATCATCACTGACAAAAACCAAAAAGATGCTTAAGGAACATAACTATTTCTGTGTTGTCCTGCTAAAATTATGAGAGACCAAATAAAATTTTTTCTGGTAATTATGGAAAAACAAAGCTCTATTGGTAAGAAGTGGATTTTTCTTTTCTATGACATTCCAACTTCTCCCATGCCCCTGACTTTTGCTCAGCTTTTCCTGGGGAGGGAGAAAGTCTGTCCCTCCTTCTGCCTGAAAAAGAACTTTGAGACTGGAATTCTCCATCAAGCGCTGGAAAAAGAACAATGCTGTGTATTGTGAACACGAAAATTGATGAGGTCAGAACCACCCCAGGGACACGAAAATATATATTTATGTAAGAGGCAGTGAAATTTGTCTGCAATTAAGTTTTACCAAAACTCTCAAATCTGTTGTTTGGTTTTAAGCAGATGTTGAAAAGGTTTATCCTAGATTCTGTCTTTATTGATAGGATGTCTTTTGATCTGCAGCCAAATAAGAAATCTGGATGTTATTTTGGATTTGGAAATTTCCTTTAAATAAACATATTAGTTAAGTATGTAAATCTGCTTATCATCACTTTGGGCATATTGCCAGAGTGGGAAACATCTGGGGCCTGGTGTCAGCCGACTTATTAATTCACACTTAGACTATGTTTCAACCCAGGTTATTGCTGAATATTGTTATCTTGATTGCCTAAGTCAGCTGTGCCTTGACAACGGTTAGTTACAAGTTTTGAGGTTTAAATTCTGACTCATGAGAAATTCATGGAGGAAGGTCTGCCTGGGCCTGGCAATTCAGACTTCCAGCCCCCTTCAGGATTGATTTCGGAAATTAATTGTTAACATTTGGGATTATGAATGGCAGAGATCTGTGTTATTTATCTGAACTGGCCAGCATGTAATTCCGGGAAGGGATTATATGGCCTGCTCCTGATAAGCACTGAATTGGGGTCATTAATACAACTTTTCACCATAAAGCTCTCACCACTTTGTGGAAGTGCCTCTCCTTCTAGTTAAAATGATACACAATCCACTTCAGCTTTTAAGCCGAGGGTGAATCATTCTGTCCAATGAGCTGGTAGATGATGGATGGACACAGCCCAGTGTTCTTACTAATACAGGTAATACAGCGTATAAATCCAGGGAGTGTGGAGCTCCTCGTGCACTGCTATGCCAAGAAGTGAACACCATGGAATGGATGTGTTTAGAGAGCACTGTAATGAATAAAGACTTTGCACCCAGACCCCAAAACGGCTGTAGACATTGGTTGATGGAGCAGCCAGAATCCATGTTCCAAGGCCCAGAAGATGTGACTTAGGGCAAAGAGGAATTCCAGAGGAGCTATGTTTACACGTGGTTAGTCCTTTCAAAGCATCTGAAAAATTTCCTTAAGTGCGTTAGCTAGGATAAGTACTGCTAGGTGCTATAACAAAGAGACTTTGAATTTGAGCGACATAAGAGAAGTGAATGTGCATTTCTACCTCACATTCCCATGAAATGTGGGTCAGCAGGGGCAGGAGTGGGGGCTCTTCCCTACACAGTCATGCAGGGATCAGGCTCTTGCTGTCCAGTGGCTCTGCCACACCCACGGCTTTGAAATCCTCCACGAGATCTGGCTGGCAAGTTGCGGGAAGTGAGAGAGTACATAGAGATATTTGCACTACCATGTACTGACAGCCATGAAGGGTTGGCTGTGGAAAGGGCTTAGGCAGAGGTGAGAAGTAAAGGTGACTATCCTTAAGGCCTCTTGTCATCACAAGGTTCATAGTGCTGGGATAACAGGACTAGTTCTCCTCTTCCCTGTTCCCTACTATGGTTCTGTCATTGCCCACATGGCCCGACTGGAGGTGGGGGATCCATGAGCCATGGTTGGTATGGCTCATGGATACAGATTGACGGAGCTCTGCCTGCCCTCTAGGGAGTGGCTACAATGAGGGAAGGGATTTCTGCCAGGGACAGAAGGAGATGGAGTTATCAGGCAAAGGTAGATTATTTACTATCAGTGTACTTGAGTGGCCTGAGAGCAAGGACTCCCAGTAACCAGAGTAAAGATTCTAATTTTACCATATCCATGTATGTGTGTGTTTGTGAGGAAGGGTGTGCTGTCATGGAGCTGGTCCTCCGGGGAGGTTCTGAAGACCTGCTCTCCCATTGAATGTGCTTGGTTGAGAACAGGGAAAAAACAGTGGTGAATGATAGTGGGGATATGGTGGAGGTGAGTGCAGTCCACCCAGGGTGCAGGCAATGAGGGGTGCCTTGGTTTGGAGAGAAATTCAAAAGCAACCAACTCAACCAACTCAAAGTTGCCTTACTTTTTCATCATCACCATCCTCCACCAATCCTACACCACTTTTCCCACCCTGATGCCATGCGACCTAAGCACACTGGGGCCCTGGAGCAGTTAAACTCTGCAGTCCAGGGTGGTTTTCTGCCCCCTCTTTCCCACAGCACCCCCTCCTACCCCTAGCCTCACAGGACACGGACATTCATAAGACACAAACACCAGGGACTAAGGACACATTTCTTATAAAGACAGTATTTTGTTTTATGAAATAAATTAATTTAAAAAATAATAAAATAAAGTAATACTTCATAAAATAATTACTTCCTGGTTGTTTTCTCACCCAACATTGCATTTCTTCATTTTTCTTTTATTCAGAAAGTATTTACTAGGCCAGACACTGTGGCTCATCCTAGCGCTCTGGCAGGCCAAAGTGGGTGGATCCCTTCAGCTGAGGAGTGCCAGACCAGCCTGAGAAAGAACGAGAGCCCATCTCTACTAAAAATCGAAAAACTAGCCCAGCATAGTGTTGGCGGGCACCTGTAGTCCCAGCTACTCTGGTGGTTGAGGGAAGAGAATTGCTTGAGTCCAAGAGTTAGAGATTGCCTTGAGCTGTGATGATGATGCCAGGGCATTCTACCCAGGGTGACAGAGTGAGAGTATCTAAAGATAAAAAAGAACCCCAAGTATTTATTGAGTTCCTCCTCTGTGCCAGGCCAGGTGCTGGGCATGGCAGGCAGCACACAGACAGACAGCGATGGAGAACCAACCTTCTAGAGCCAGAGATAGTCGCCAGCAAGTGAGCAAACACATACACAAGGTGTTTTTAGCTGGTGTGACGTGTCCTGAAGGAGGACGCAGTGGGGCAGTGAGATAGAAAGTAGTGGGGGCAGGGCGACTGTACTAGACAGACTCCCTGGTCAAGGGTGACTTCTGGGAGGGGCTGCTACTTAGACTGAGTGTTGAAGGATGGAAAACAACCTGCACCAGCAGAAAAAAACAGCAGGGACAAGTCTGGGCTGTCAGAGGAAATGAAAGAAGGTGTTTGCCACTGGGAGGTAGGAGGGGTCTTTGGGGGGAAGAGGCTGAAGGGATGCAGGGGTCAGGGCCAGTGAATCAGCTGGAGTCAGTCGGGGTCATAGACTATTATGGAATTTGCATTTTATAATACAAGCAAAAGGGTGAACAGTGAGAATTGAACACACTTCTGACCACTTCCCCTTTCCCTCCAATTTGCACAACTCTTCCCTTTCTCTGCCTCATTCATGGTCTCCTTTCCGGGCTTCCTCTGACTCTATTCTCCACCACATTCCAATTTTCTACCTCCTCAGATCTTCCCCCCACCACCTTCTCTCTGCTCACCTGCCCCCAGTGTCAGTTCAGGGCAGACACATGGTGTTCTCTGGCTCTGCAGACTTGTCATCTAATGAGGGTGGTGCAGGGCCTCGGTCTGACCACAGGCAATGGTCAGAACCCACACCTGTTTGGCTAGGTTGTAGGAAATTAACCAGATTAACCTATGTCTTGGACTTTTCCTCAAGTCTGAGTGAAGTGGAGGGGGGAGGAATGAACGACAACTGGGGGGGATGACAGAGGGGCCAATGTCAGCTGTGATTCCCTGGCCTGACCTCCGCCCACCAAGCCTATTTCTCTCTTGAGTCTTCAACAAGGTCTTTGCCGTCCTGACCTTTGTGGATCTGAGGGAAAAAACAGCCACTTAAGAACTTAAAATGTAAACTCACTTAGAGTGGAGAAAGCCTGGTTATACTCTGATTAAGAAAAATAATGGTGAGTTTCTCTCTCTCTCTCTTCCCCCACCCCATACCCACATGGTTTGTCAATAAGTGGTGAGAATCGGCTGCTCAGTGTACAGAATTGATCAAATGAATTCTACTCATTGATAGGAGTAGAGCACTGATTTTCAACTGGTATGCTGGGCACTCTGTTGTGCTGAGAAGATCTTAGGTGTTCCGTGAAAATTTTTAAAGACCATTAATTAAATTATTTTTGAAAGATGTTCAAAGCACAGGAGGTATTTTTTTTACTCTTTTTTTTTTGATCAACATAATTTAAGTATGTCACAGAAGTTTAACTATAGGTTCAAGTGTGACCTGAGATAAACAAAGTTGAAAAATACTAGAGTAGAATGAGATGTCCATGAAATTCCTGCTTTAGTTTTTTTCCTTCTTTTTTTTTTTTAAATTACAGAAATAAAGCAGCAAGTTACAGTGATAAATGGGTGGTGTCCTAGGGAACAAGATGGGCAAACCAACCGTGGACCTCTTACCTAGAAGCAGTGTATGACTTTATTTCATTTTAGAAAGAAAAAGATGACCCAGTTTCAGGTTTCTATAGAAGGAGGATAGAATAAGGGCTGGATTTTTCTGTATTTCCTTGAGGGAGATGGCTGAGTTTGGTTTTTTAGATACTGTGTCTCAGGAGTTTCTGTTGTCATCAATGGTGATGGTTGGAGAAAGTCCTGTCACTTCCAAATTCCTACTGGAGGAGGTAGAGATGACTTTGGAGCCTCAAGGCCAAATATGTCCTTTGCTCTTCAAAATGTGGTTTATAAGTCTGTCATTATTACATAGTCAATCACTAAGTATTTTTAGTCAGTTACTCAGCTTTGGATCCAGACAGGATAAGTGCTTTGTTTTTTGTTTTTGTTTTTCTGAGACAGATTCTCACTCTGTGCCCTCTGTAGAGTACTCTTGCCTCCTAGCTCACAGCAACCTCAAACTCTTGGGCTCAGGTAATCCCCTTGTCTCAGCTTCCTGAGTAGCTGGGACTACAGGAGCCCACCACAGTCCCCAGCTAGTTTTTCTGGGTTTTTTAGTAGAGATGGGGTCTCACTCTAGCTCAGGCTCGTCTTGAACATCTGAGCTCAAGCAATCTGCCTGCCTCCGTCTTCCGGAGTGCTGGAATTACAGGCGTGAGGCACTGTGCCCAGCCTAGGATAAGTGCTTTGTGTCCAGAATGAAGACACGTCTTTGATATATTAGGAATATTTTTATTTCAGATGCCAGAAAACCCAATCATAACTGGCTAAAATAAAATGATAAATTACTGGTTCAAATAAACAAAAAAAATCTAGAGGTGGGATATGTATCAGTTAGTTACTGATGAATAATCACCTCAACAAAATAGCTTAAAACAACTGTTCATTTAATCTGCAAGTCAGCAATGTAAGCTGGCCTCATCTGGGTATTTCTTCTAGCACCACCCAAGCTCCTTCACCTGTACTGAGCTCTGGATGAGCTGGCAGCACTGCTTCCAGTGGTTAACTGGCTATTGGCTGGGATGCCTGGGTTCTCCACATTGTCTCCATCCTCCAGGAGGCTAGCCCATACTCTTCCACATGGTGGTGGGATTCTGAGAGACAGCAAAAGTATCCACCATCACTTCCACTGAGTTGCACTGGCCAAAGCAAGTTGCAAGACCAGTCTATATTCAATGGATATAAATCTAGGTTTTTTGTTTGTTTTATTTGAGACAGAGTCTCACTTTGTTGCCTTTGGTAGAATGCTATCATGTGATAGCTCACAGCAACCTCCAACTCTTGGGCTCAAGCAATCGATTCTCTTGTTTCAGCCTCCCAAGTAGCTGGGACTACAGGCACCTGCCACAATGCCCAGCTATTTTTACTGATGGGGTATGGCTCTTGCAAAGGTTGGTTTTAAACATGTGAGCTCACAATCTAAAATGCTTTCATCAGACTGTTCAACAACAACAACAAAAACATGTGAACTCAGGCAATTCACCCACCTTGGCCTCCCAGAGTGCTAAGATTATAGGGGTGAGCCACCATGCCCAGCCATAGTTTTCATTTCTTAATGCTGTCAATGGGAGAATCTTCAAAGTCACATTACAATGGGTTTGGAAAGTATAAAAACTTTTCCATACTTTTTCCAACCAGTCTTGAAGGCTGGCTTTAGGCAAGGCTGTACTTGGGGCTTGAACAATGTGATCATTCATAGTTTGTTGACGGCAGCTCCAGGCTCCTCAGATTGCCACAATGGCTGCCGCCGTTCCAACTCTCACATACAAGTGTAGTGGGAAAGGACAGTCCATCATCTGATCACTTTCCCAGAATGTCTCATGGGCTCTAATGGCTCATTTGCTTGTAATTAAACCGTGGCCAGGAAATGCAGTATCTTAATTGGTCCACCCTTGCTCTGGGAATGGCCACTGGAAGTAGAAAGGCTTTATGCATGAGAGCAAGGGAACCTGTCAGGTAGATCGTGGTGGTGACTGACAGACACCCACAGCACACTCACACGAGAACTCAACATGTTTGTTGCAGTTCATTTGCTGGTTACGTAGGACAGAACAATAGGTTAGGGGAAGTGTTAGGAATCCAGGTTCCAACCCAGATCTCTAGGTACCAGATCCTGCATTTTGGCCTGAATTGTTTTTCTGACACAAAGCATAATTCTCCATGGTATGAGGAATATATGGCCTTACCTGGAGGGGTTTTTACTTTGTAATAGAAATATCACCCTGATTGATGGCAGCTTTGGCTTTTTGTGATCATCTTCTATGTGTTGTGGAATCAATACACTTTCAAATACTTGCCCATTCACCAAAGTATTATCTCCCCAAACTTCTTTGTCCCTGCTTATATTTGTCAACTTTACAATCCTTTTATTACCAGCAAAAGCTTTGGGAAGCTACAAATAAAAGCAGGGATTATAAAAGGATTCTTATTAAAGCACGCTTTCTTTGAGGCACAGAGCACAATGCCCTCCGTTCTCCCCTTGTGAAAAGCTGTGTTTTCTTGTTTAATTAGAATAGACCTCCATTCCATTAGAAGAGGACAAGGAGGGCAGCAGGATTGCGACTGCAGGCCCCAAGGGAGGAAGAAAAGGTTTATTTATTTCAGTTCCAGTCAACTTTAAGAGCTTATTGCAACTTTGAGAAATATTCCACAGTGTTTGGGATGGATGAACACATAAACCACCGGGTCCCTGCCACATGGCGATTGGTTGTAGTTTCTTTTTTGTTGCTGTTTTCCTTGTTGTTACTTTGCAATTAAAGCCTGTGTTGGAGAAATGCAAAGCCAAGTGCATCAATTAGGGTCCTAGCAAGAAACAGATGGCACACTCAATTTGGATAATTCGTGGGGAGCTTAGTAAAGGGACTTTTTGCAAAGATGTGAGTGGGATTAAAGGAAACCACAAAGGGCAATGCTATACCTCAGAGTCAGCAACCATTGGGAGCTACCTCGCTTAGAGCAGGGGTTGGGAAACTATGACCCATGCGTCCAACCTGGCCTGCTACCTGTTCATGAAAATAAAGTTTTATTGACACACAGATGTGCCCATTTGTTTACATGCTGTCTATAATTGCCTCCACATTTCAAAGGCAGAATTGAATAGTTACATCAGAGACTGAATGACTGCACAGAGTTTAAAATACTATCTAGCTCTTTGCAAAAGAGTTTGAAAGGGTCAGGAAAGGCAAATGAGTGCTGACGGTGCAAAATTTAAGGAAGTACATCCCTCAGGACCCCCCGACTTGCACAACCCTGAGGGTAGGTGCCTTCTCATAATACACTTTGCTTCCCCCTGGTCGGGGCCTGGTTTGCCAGTGGCTGACCTAGAGAGTACCCCTCAGGAGAAGGCTGCCTAAGACGGGCTGTGGCTTTGCAGAGAGCATTTCAGCCAGCATACAGTGACTCTGCAGGTATGGAGATGGGGAACAAAACACACAAACACCATCTCCTCCTGCCTTCTCCCCTCTCCTCCCATCAGGCCTCATCCACCTGGAGGCACAGGGTGAAGGGGCTATAAAGCTCTGGCTACTGGGGAACAGGGTGGAGAGAGCGTGGGCAGAGCAAACTAAGGGAACTTGCTCTAAATTCCAAGGCTCTCCAGTCACCAAAGAATCACTGCCTGGCCAGATGCAGTGGTTCATACCTGTAATCCCAGCCCTCTGGGAGGCCAAGGAGGGCAGATTGTCTGAGCTCAGGAGTTTCAGACCAACCTGAGCAAGAGCAAGACCCCATCTCAACTAAAAATAGAAAAGCTAGCTGGGTGTTGTGGCAGGCACCTGTAGTCCCTGCTATTCGGGAGGCTCAGGTAGGAGGATCTCTCAAGGACAAGACTTCGAGGTTGCTGTAAGCTAGGCTAAAGCCACAGCACTGTATCCAGGGCAACAGAGTAAGACTGTCTCAATACAAAACAAAACAACCCCCCCTAAAGGTTCACAGCCTGGGTCCAGTAAGTTCGAAGCTGCCACCCTTGGTGTATGTGGCTGGTGTCATAACCACTGTGCTATGGGTGCCGAGCCAGTCCTGGGTCCAGTAAGGATGATGGCAGTCAATTGGCCCAAAGAAACTGCATTCAAATTAGGATCCAAGGAAGACAGTTACTGGCTTATTTATTCAAACACTTATTTTACCATCCCAAAGTAGGAAATTCATCCCAGGTCGGAGTTGTGTAAAGACAGTGTGAACTTTGTCCTTCTCCATTACACACATTGTAATGGTTACTAAGTGATGATGCTCTAATAAAATCTGTGTTCCCTACTGTCAGCCTTACAGTTAATTGATCTATACCCAGAACCAGCCAAGTGCTTGGCACATAGTACTTGTTTAAGAAATATCTATTGAATAAGCTAATTTAATAAAGAATATTCGAAAGGCTGCTCTTAAAAATAGCTCAGGATGGCTGGGGGATGGGTGGCTCATGCCTGTAATCCTAGCAGTCTGGGAGGCCAAGGCAGGAAGATCCCTTGAGATCAGGTGTTCAAAACCAGTCTGAGCAAGAGTGAGACCCCATCTCTACTAAAAATCAACAAATTAACCAGGCATTGTGGCAGGTGCCTGTAGTTCCAGCTGCTTAGGAGGCTGAGACAGAGCATCTCTTGAGCCCAGGAGTTTGAGGTTGCTGTGAGATAGGTGAGGCTACGGCACTCTAGCCTGGGTAACAGAGTGAGAGTCTGTCTCAGAAAAAAAAAAGGGCACAAAATGTCTATGAGATGAAGGAGAAAGGGGCAAATGATGAACAGGAAAAGTAGATACATGACAGTCCTTTATCAGAAGTAATTGAGACAAAAAGGAAGGGTTGAAATTAGGAATGATTAAAAATGATGCACACATTCAATTTTTTTAAATTTTTTGAGACAACATCTTGTTCTGCTGCCTGGACTAGAGTGCAGTGGTCTCATCAAAGTTCAGAACAATGTGAAGCTCCTGGCTTCAAGTGGTTCACCTCCTTCAGCCTCCTGAGTAGCTGAGACTGTAAGTGTGTGCCACCACACCCAGTTCATTTAATTTAATTTATTTTTATAGAGACAAAGAAAAAAGGTTTGCTGTGCTGCTCAGGCTGGTCTTGAACCCCTAGCCTCAAGCATTCCTCCCACCGTGGCCTCCCAGGTGGGCACCTGTAGTCCCAGCTACTTGGGAGGCTGAGGCAGGAGAATCGCTTAAGCCCAAAGAGTTTGAGGTTGCTGTGAACCGTGACACCTTGGCACTCTACTGAGGGTAACATAATGAGACTCTGTCTCAAAAACAAACAAACATGGTTCCATTATCACTAAGACATCTGGTTTATCTTTCTTGCATATGCCGTACAATGCATTATCTATGAGTTTCAATTTTTTAAAAATAGAATATGAAATCTTAAGAAACTAAAAGTATATTCTGAGGGCACTTCCCACATAGATTTTCACAATTTTCCTCAAATTTTTTTTTTACATATTTGCTGATATTCTTATTAGCAACTTCCCCATATCAAATCTTGTATCTAGTTTTCACAGATGCATCTCTGTTTCTTTTCTCTCACACCTTGTATTAATTTACGTAATTATAATAATGAATACAGTGAAAATTATCAGGCTGGAGCCTGAATCTATGGAACTCTTAGTTAACAGCATCCATCTCACCCTGATGGGAGAGCAGGACAAGGTCACCAGACAGTGGCTTACCTGCCATGAGCCTTCAACTTGCTGGGATCACCAGGAGTATGTTTTATAGGAAGAAGGAACAGTTTTGGTCAATTTGGGGAGCTGGTTGAATGAAGGTTATTTAAGAGACATTCTTTTGTATGCAAACTATTGTTCAATATTTTTGAGGTCATATTACAAGAGCTAATCCCTTAGTTGCTGACTTTGCCTTTCTCACAAAGACAAATTAAACTGGACAGAGAGCCCCTTGCAGGTGACTTCAGTGAGGGGCCTCATTTTGGGCTTTGGTGGTGTCTGCTGGCTGTTGCATGCACCTGTTTTCCCTTAGCCTGATTTTTACCCGATAACTTGGATGACTCCTGAGTTGTGGGCAAAGAGAAACAAATGTACAAATCCTGACCCACCAATGTGGGGCTTGAGTTGAACTGAAGGGCAGGCTGGGGTTCCCGTGCTTCCATGGAGGAAGTGTTCTGTGTTGAGAAATGATCAGTCATCAGAAGACTATAGCCCAAACAAGTTCTGCCACTTAGAAACTTGGGGACCTACAGCAGAATGCTTAAACTTCTAGGTCTTTGTTATGTGTAGAGTAAAGAACAATTTATAAATATGTGATAAGTAATAGCCATTCCCTATCTTTCTCAGCGGAATGCTGTGAGAGAGTCCCAAGTGAAAAAAAAAAATGCTACAGTGTACACGTGTTAAATATTCCCCTTCCCTGCTTCTTCCAGATTAGCAGCTGTAAGAGTGAGGATGTGTGCAGTTAGGCTGCAGTAACAAGCAGCTTCAGCAGCTCCAAATTGCACAAAGGTTTATGTTTTTCTCACGCACCTCGTGTCTCTGTCTGCAGGTTGGCAGGAGGTCTCAGGTCAGCACCTTCACTCTTTTTGGGATATAGGCTGATGCCGCTGCCACCCTTTGGAATATTGCCAATTGCCCTGGCAGACGGAAAAAAGAAAGCTCTGTATAGTGTCCATAAACAGTGAAATATTTGACCTAAAAATTAACCATGATATTTCTGCTGGAAATTCATTGGCCAAAGCTATTCACGTGGCCTCTGTCTACTTGTAAGGAGAGCAGGAAGTACAATTCTCCACATGCCTTGAAGAATAAGACCTGGAGATATTTGGTGAACGGCACTAATGGCAACCACATTGCTCTTTTACCTCCCCTTGGCTTTCTTCCTCTTTTCTTTCTTTCTATAGAGAAAATACAGTACAGTGTAGGGTAAACACGAAGCCAAGCAAAATCTCATTTCTGTTACTTACCAGCTGTGTGAGCAACTTTAGCTGCATCACTTAAACCTGGTATCGGTCACCTTGTCTAAAAAAGGGTTTTGTTGTGAAGATTCAGTGAAGCATTCTGTGGACAATCTCTAGGAACAGAGTAGAAACTTAGCAATCATCTGTTTCCTCCCTAACTTCATCAGTTTCTCCTCTCTCCTTTCTCTCCATTTTTCAAATTCTCCTGGAAGAAAGGTGAAAGGCTTTTGAGTCAGGTGTGGGATAAGAAAGAGAAAATGTTTTCTGCTTCACTATGTCCTCTACCTCCATTCTTGCCCTCAGATGATGTGCAAACAGCATCAGAAGAGACCCTGATCACTTGAGATCATTTCAGAGACATTGCAAGGTGTTGAGAGTTGCAAGGGTATGTCTAGCCAAGGAGTTGCTACGAGAACACCAGAAACTCATCTCCGTAGGAGACATGTCTGAGTCACTGTTCTCTCCATGAAAGGCAGTGTGGTCTCCAGTAGTCCCAGCGCTTCTCAGACTTCAATGTGCATGAGAATCTATTTTAAGCCCGTGAAGTTTGAGGTCACTTGTCACTGCAGCATAACTGAGCCTATCCTGACTCTTACAGATGTTAATCCGGATGAAGAAGTAGGAAAGGGAAATATTTAATATTTATCCATAGCATTGTTTTTTCCACTTCGGACTCACTCATAGCATTCCTATGAGAAAGGTAGGGAATGGCCACTATTTATTATGTATTTATAAATTATTAGTTACTTTACAGATGATAACTTAAGAAAGACAGGGAAGTTTAAGTGTCCTTCCACAGTTCCCAAAGGGATCTTATAAAATAGATTCTGGGGCAGCACCTGTGGCTCAAAGGGGTAGGGCACTGGCCCCATATGCCGGAGGTGGCAGGTTCAAACCCAGCCCTGGAAAAACTACAAAAACAAAAAAACAAACAAGAGATTCTGATTCTGCTTGTTTAGGGTGGGGCTGGAGATTCTAAAGAGCTTCCAGTGCTGTTGGGCTGTTGGTCCCCAGACCACGCTTTCTGAGTTACAAGGTCCTAGGGGAAAGACATTTAGGGACTACAGACCTAAATTAGAGGCCTGGATCTACTCACTGTGCAGGGCAAGGCTGGGACAACACACTTTACTCCAAAATGCTGCTTCCTCCTCTGGAAGGCAGGCAACCACACAGCATTGTTTTGAGGCTGCAGCAAGATCATACATGTGAAAAGCTTTGTTAACTGGAAAGAACTGTGGAGCGTTAGCTATTATTAGTATCTCTTCCAGGCTTTACAGCACTGGCTCTACTAAGCCAGAAGTGATTCTGTCCTCTTCTTGCTTTGCACCACCTTACGCACCAGATGTTGAAGGATGCCTCGATCCCATATGCTGTGGTAAGCACATCTCACTTCCAGAAAGATTTACCTTGTGTAACAGACAAGTGTCAGGGAAATGCAGGCGAGGAGTGCTAACTCCAGACCGTACACATGTATGTGGGGGTAGGGAGCATGATGGAGAGTTGGGGGGGGGTGTGGCCCCAAAGCTAAGGAAATTTGCCATAAATGGTGGCCGGGAAGGCATCTTAGCCAAATAGAACCTGTTAAACCAGGCCATGAGCAGTGAGACCCTACTTTTTCTTATGGGATGCGGTGATAAAGAAATTACATAGTTATTTGAGAGGAACATAAATAAAGATTAATAGGTTAATGAGTTATTTTCCTTTCATTACTACACTATTGTACTTTATTATAATTGCTTTGCACTCATTTAATTAAATTTGAACTGGGGCCAACACAAGATAATTTGTTTTCCCTGTACTGAACAATGAGTATGCAGATTGGATGTACTGAAGCAGTAATCAGCCCTCTGTTTGCAACACTTTTCTACTCTGAGTAGACATTATAATTGATAATTTGATTGTTGCGGCACTCTGTGCAATATATTTTAAAGCAACATTAACATAATGGAAATTATGTTGTGAGCTTAATCTCGGCTTTTCTCTGAGAGGCTATCTGGCTCCTCGGTGTAAACCAGCCGAGGGCTGACAACAGCAGGTCTCCCCCTGTCTCTTTCACCGTCTTTCTCTCTCTCTCTGCCTCTCTTTCTCCCTCCCTTCTTCTGATTTCCCCTTTTCTTTCCCTTGCTTTCTATTCCTTCTTCTCTCACTTGCTCTCTTCTTTTCCTTTTCCTCCACTCCTCCCTCCTTTTCTTCCTTCCCTCTTTCCTTTCTTCCCTCCATCCATCCCCAACTACCTTCAGTTTCCTTTCTTTTTTTGTAGAGGCGGGGGACAGAGTCCTGGGTAGAATGCTATGGCATCATAGCTCACAGCAACCTCAGACACTTGGGCTCAAGGGATCCTCTTGCCTCAGCCTCTGAGATACCTGGGAGTACAAAACTCACCACAACACCTGAATAGTTTTCTTTATTTTTAGCAGAGATGAGGTCTCACTCTTGCTCAGGCTTGTCTCTAACTCCTGAGCTCAGGCAATGCACCTGCCTCGGCCTCCCACAGTGCTGGGATCACAGGCATGAGCCACCACACCAGGTCACTTTCTTTTCTTGCCTGTTTCTCTAGCGACCCCGAAGAATGAGAAAGAACGAGGTGGAAAGTGTCCACAGAAACCACTCCCAGCTGCATTTCCTGATTTTGAGAACTGTTCATGTTTGGGATAACGGGGAAACACAAACGAGAGGCTTTCCTGCAAAACAGTCAAATGAACAACAATCGGAAGTGGTCAGCCTGGCAGTGGGCACCACACTTCGTGCTGCTGGTAAACTTCAGGGACGGCTCACAGGTGCTCGGTGCTCTCCGAGGGCATTCCTCCAAGCCGAGGAGGAAAAAGCCATTGGTGTTTCCTTTGTCTGAACTAAGTCAATACTTCCGTGGAGCTGCAAAGATTTTTTTTTTTTTTATTAAAGATGTGGCCTTGATCCTTATGAATACATTCCGGGGACTAATTCTCTTTGGCCCAAGGGTTTCCTGTCCCACAGGGGAAAGTAGGAGTGACAGTCTGTTTAATAATCCGGGGGCCATGATCTCCGGCACAGGTGAGGAAACTTGGTGCCCAGGTGACTTCTGTTGAATTTTCACAACTCTGTAAATATTTGTTTTTGTTGTTTGTTTAGGGAAGAAAAACACCTGTGAGTGGTTGGAAACGACTGTGTTTGTTTTGGAAGAGCTGCAGGAGGGGAGTTCTGAGCTTCTTTTGTTCTCCCCTAAACTGTCCAGGTCCCAAATTGGTTGCAAAAATCTAATTTCTTTGAAGAAAAGCCTAATTGTTAACCTCTTTGGCTCTTTCTAAGGCCTGGGCACCCCCACTCTACTCTGCTGCTGTATTTTCAACCTACCTGTCAGTGTGGAGGAAAAATGCATTTTTTTTCCAGGGGGCAATATTTTGGGGAAGGTAGAATATCCCTAACATATTAATTTTCTTCAGTGAACACTTGGGTGTCACAGCTGGCTCTGAGTGTCTTTTTTTTTTTCTTTCTACCTTTTAAATTTTTGTAGAAAATCAGGCAAGAATTTATTCACACACGAATTACCCAGTTCAGAAGCAGCACCCCTAAGTTTTACGCTTTAGTTCACTGGGTCCTTATATGTTTGGGGGAGAAGGTATTTCACTCTCTCTCATGAGACAGATCTCTCTTAACTGGGTCTACTGGGTTTGTTTTTTATTTTTATTTTTTTTGCTTGCTTCTGTTTTTAAAAAAAGCAGGGTCTAGAGAATTAAGGGTTTTTACCTTTTACCTTCTGTTAAAAAAAAAGAAAAAAGAAAGAAAATTTCAATTTGCCTGGATGGCTGTGCTTCCTCTTGTTCACAGATTTGTGTTTAAATTAAGAAGCCCACAGCTGGGATGTTGTCATGGACTGGAGACACAATTCCAGCTTCTTGCATCAGCCCACCCATGGCTCATGCCTCCCGGGACATTGCTAAGGGAGCCTCTCCCAAGCTGGGCGGTGAGGACAGCTTAGAAGAGTGCCAGTGTCAGCTATTCAGACACACAGCCCTTCCCACTGAGGGAAACCAAGGCAAAGGGCCTCCTTCCTGGTGTTTCAGCCATGGATTCCTGGCACTTGCTGCCTGCCCAGACATCATAGCATTCTGGGGTACTCAGCCTGGCACCTCAATTTGTATCTGGCATAATATGATTCCCCCCAAAGCAGATCTTAAGGCAAGAATTCAAGTGCAAGCTGGTGGCTCACACCTGTAATCCCAGCACTCCGGGAGGCCAAGGCAGGTGGACCACATGAGCTCAGGAGTTGGAGACCAGCCTGAGCAAGAGGGAGACCCTGTCTCTAAAAATAGCCCGGAGTTGTGGTAGGCGCCTGTAGTCACAGTTACTGGGGAGGCTGAGGCAAGAGAATCGCTTAAGCCCAAGAGTATGAGGTTGCTATGGGCTATGACGTCACTACACTCTACCCAGGGTGACAAAGGGATACTGTCCAAAAATAATAATAATACTAATTCAAGTCCAAGTAACTTATTTGTGAAAACAGGAGAATGAAGGACTGGGACAAGGCAGGAAGGCAGCCAGAGTGAATGGTGTGTTATCAAGGCAGCAATGGACAACTAGGGCTCTCATGCCGCTGGGGAAGTCGGTGTAGAACCCCCACTCCCAGCACCAGCCTCACCTCCTGGGCAGAAGGGGGGTATTCACACCGCTGCTCTCACTAACCACTGGTTGAGGTCAGCTTCTGGGGGCCTGGGGGCCTGGCAGCATTGATTGCCCAGGATTCCTGCTCTGCTGAACACACGGGCAGAGTATGCTCTGGACGCCAGGTGGGGCTGCCGGGTGAGATGCACAGGCGCCAACAATCCCACGATGGATGGGTCCCCACAGTGCATGGGAGCCAGGACGCCGAGGCGGTAGGGGGGGCACTGGCGGCCTGATTGTGGCTCCACTGGGAGGACTCTCAGGCGCATTCTACTCCCCTCTTTTTCTAGAAGGCAAGCTCCACAAGGGTGAGGGCTGAGGCAGGTACCAGTCCGTGTCCCATGGTGCCCCGCTGGATAATAATTTTCCACCCAATCGGCCTTCATCCTGATCTAGGCATTGTGCTAAGCAGGTTGCAAGAGGCATCTCCGAAGAGGGACTTTATCTAACAAATGCAATCGGTGTAACCTTAAAAAAAACCCAAGAGTCACCTCCCTCAGTAGCTCTTCCCAGTGGCCCTCTGAGGTCGGCACAGTCATAGTTCCCACTTGACAGACAGGGAAGGAGGGAGAGTTACGTAACTTGCTGCAGCAGGTGGAATCGGGTATTCACACTCGGGTAGCCCGAGCCCAACCCCGTGGCGCTGTGCTCCGCTCAAAAAAAAAAAAAAAGAATATACTTACTGCGCTTTGAACTTTATTTGAAAAGAAGTAATGATCTCTAAAAATTTTCACAGAGCGCCTAAGATCCCCTCGCGCGGGCGCTGGGGCTGCTCTAGAGACCGCGGAGCCTCTGCTAGAGCCCTGGCCCTGCGGGTCTCCTCCTGGGCCTCGTTGGCGAGTAAGTGCTTTCCACTCACTGTTTTCTTTTCTTTTTCTCATTGAGGTTGAGCAGTAGGTATTGTTACCTCCAGTTTAGAGCCAAAGACTGTGAGCTTCAGAGAGATTAACCCCCATGGCAGTGAGTGGCTCTGTTCAAACCCAGACTCCTCTTTGGCACCAGAAGCCAGAGTCGTGACTTCAAGATGGGACGTTTTCTACCTGGGCCTTTGAGCAGGGAGAAGGTGGTGTCCAAGGAGGTCGAGAAGGCTGTGTCACCTGATGCACCCCGGAGACTTGGGTGGGTGGTGGGTGGGGATGTGCGCCAAGGGTCAGTCTAGAAATGTGGGTCATTTAGGGACATTAGGACCCCTGCTCCCCCCAACATCCTATCACAAGCCTGGCAATAGGGCAGCGCCTGTGGCTCAAAGGAGTAGGGCGCTGGTCTCATATACCGGAGGTGGTAGGTTCAAACCCAGCTCCGGCCCAAAAAAAAAAAAAAAAAAAAAAAAAAAAATACAAGCCTGGCACTATCCAGGGAGGTGGTTGCTAGTTTTTTTTTTTTTTTTAATAACCTTTAATAATATCCAAAGTGCTGCACAATTTATTTGCCTTCACCTGGGGTAGTGGCAGGAATATGGGATGGAGTCAGCCCTGCCAAGCTTTCAGAAGCCTCTCCGCCAATTCTCTTTGGAAAGCTCTTCTCTCTATACTGCTGTTCCATGCATAGGGGCAATCATTAGGCCCAGGGCACACTGTCATGTATTGGGGGGTGGAGTAAGCAGGAGAAAGGGGTACCCCCTGTGTTCCTCTGACAGGCATTAGGCACTCACTAGGTGGTACTAACTGGGGACCTTCCTCTCTCTTATCCTGTTTCCTTCACTACCTCCGTCTCCCCTTTTCTATTTTTCTCTCCTTTCTAGAAAAGTAGAGTAGAGTAAGCACTGCAGAGGAAGTCGGGAGACCCGGCTGCAGTTAGCCCAGAGTGCTGTGTGCTGCGTGTGGTCTAGACGCTGCGTGCTGTGTGCTGCGTGCGGTCTAGACGTCCCAGCGCTGTGCTCACCCTGCTGATCGGCGCGCAGGCACCTTCCACTCTCTGGACTTCTGCTCCCAATCTGTGACACGGGTGCACGAGATTATGGTTTTCAGCCCTTTCAAAAAGACAATGGAGTTTGTCCTATGCAGTGGTTATGATTACTTTTGAGCCTATATTTTTTATATAGTAGATTTTATATCTAAAAAAGATCAAGATCACCGACATTTGGTGAAAAATCAGATCTGGCCACCCTGGCCTCATACCCCTTCATGGCATCTGTCTACAGGTGCTGAGCTCCGGCTTCCCCATCCCTGTGAGGTGTGCGTTCCCCACCTGGTACCCACACTTGGTTTGTCCTACACTCATCTTGCTTAGGGATATGTAAGAAGCTAGGAAACATTATAAACCTGGAGACCTTAGCAGCTCCTCAAAATGCATATGGATAGGGAATTTACTGTGGGAGCAACATGGAAGATAGAACAGAAGAAAAGGCTGACAATAAACTGAGATTGACCTTGGATAATGGCAGAGGATATGGGTCCTGAATGTGCAGTGTCATGGAGACATCTTAGTTAGATCCCTCTGGACCCTCCAGCTGGAGAGGCACGGCCACCAAGCTCTGCTTTGTCTCACTGTAGGATGAGGAACCTGCAGGGCAGAGAGGGGACGTGAATTTCCAAAGTCACAATGCTGCCTGTGGACCAAGCCCAGCTTCAAACTCAGATTTGTTCACTCCTGGCCAGGTGCTACTTCTCTCCACCTCAATTTTAAGACTACTTTATGTTTCCCATTGCCTTTATCCATTTGGCTTCTTTAGAAACTTGCTCAGGTGTGTAGGGAAGCTGTTTCTAAACATTTCAACAGATGAGAAACTGAGGCAGTGAAATCACTGACATATAATAAAAGTGGAGCAACACTGAGGAGAGAAACTGCAGACAACACAGATGGAGAACCATATCCTGCTTGTGCATCAGTAGAATCCACATTGCTGGACTGTCCATGCTACTTAAAGTGATTTATAGATTCAATGCAATCTCTGTCAAAATACCAACATTCTATTTCACAGATCTAGAGAACATAATTCTATACTTTGTTTGGAACCAGAAAAGAGCCTGACTATCCAAAGCAATCTTCAGCAAAAAGAACAAATATGGAGGTATCCCATTACCAGACTTCAAATTATATTACAAGGTGATAGTAACTAAAACAGCATGGTATTGGTACAAACATGGAGGCAGAGGCCCATGGCACAGAACAGGAAACGCCCATACAGGTAACTGATCTTCGATGAAGCAGACAACAATATATGATGGAGAAAAGAAGCCCTGTTCACCAAATGGTGCTGGGAACAGTGGATAGAAGAATGAAATAAGATTCATGTCTGTCCCCACTCACAAAAATTAATCCAAGATGGACAAAAGACTTAAACCATATTCTAGAAGAAGTTGGAGAAGCTCTCCTAGATATCAGTATAGGCCTTTTGATGAAGAAGATTCCAATAGCAATCACAGCAACAACACAAATAAGTAGATGGAACTTGATTAAATTTAAAACTTCTGCACAGCTAAGGAAATAATCAAACAAACTGGCAACATACGGAATGGGAGAGAAATATTCACAAGCCATACATCTAATAAAGGGTTAATGAGCAGAATCTACAAAGAACTCAAGCAACTCAGCAAAGGAAGAACAAACAGCCCTATTAAAAAGTGGGCAAAAGGCATGAATAGAAACTTTTCAAAAAAAGCTAGACAAATGACCAATAAACATGAAAAAATGCTCGATATCACTAATTACCAGGAAAATACAAATTAAAACCACAGTGAGATAGTATCGTACCCCTAACAGGATGGCTTTTGTTAAAAGTCCAATAACAGAAGATGCTAGCACGGATATAAAAAGGAATACTTATACACTGTTGGTGGGATTACAAATTTGTATAAATTTTGTGGAGAACAGTATAAAGATTCCTCAAAAAAACTAAAAGGAGACCTACTATTTGACCCAGCAATCCCATCACAGGGTATCTATCCAAAGGAAAAAAAGTCATTTTATCAAAAAGGCATCTGCACTTGAATGTTTGCTGCAGAACTATTCATAATTGCAAAGCTGTGGAATCAACCCACATGCCCATGGATTCATGAGTGGGTTAACAAAATGTGGTACATGTATGCTGTGGAATACTACTCAGCCAGGAAGAAGGATGAATTAAGACCTTCTGCAACAATTTGGATGGAACTGGAGACCATTATCCTAAGTGAAGTATCTAAAGAATGGAAAAACGATTTGTACCCTCATATAAATCTGAAATTAAAAATATAATTTCATCTTAAGAAAATGGAAAAACAAACCCTATGTGTACTTGCTATTGAACTGGTGCTAACTGATAAGCACACATGTGGATGGAGGGGGTAAAACTCAGTGGAAATCAAGCAGGGGAGGGGAGGAGGACAGGATGGGGGAAAACCTATCCAATGGCTACATCCAACACTGTTTGGGTGATGGGTACGCTTATAACCTTGAGTCAAGTGTAACAAAATCTATATATGTGGCCCAAAACACTTGTATACCTATAATATTTTGGAAAAAAAAAAGTGTAGACCACTTTCTCTGTGGTCTAATTTGAGGGATAACAGGAGAGATGTGCCTCATCCTCTTTCTCTTTCAAGATTGGACGGATGGGACTCTAACATCCCCTCCCCCTTTTAAGAGAGAAAATGGAACAAGAAACAGAGAGAACAAGAGTACCAAATACCCAGTCCTGTCTTTGTCTCTCTTCCCTTCCCTTCCTTCTTCCTATCTTTTTTCTTATGAAGATAAAACAAAAAAAGATCTGGCCAAGTGTGGTAGCTCACACCTGTCATCCTAGCACTCTGGGAGGCTGAGGCAGGTGAATCACCTGAAACCAGGCATTCAAGACCAGCCTGAGCAAGAGTGAGACCCCGTCTCAACTAAAAAGAGAAAAAGTAGCTGGATGTTGTAACAGGTGCCTGTAGTCCCAGCTACTTGAGAGGCGGAGGCAGGAGGATCGCTTGAGCCCAGGACTTTGAGGTTGCTCTGAGCTATGATGATGCCACTGCATTCTACATTCTAACTTGGGCAACAGAGTGAGACTCTGTCTCAAAGCAAAATAAAACAAAACAAAACAAAAACAAAAACTAATAGTATTTTAGACTTGCAAAATACTATGTGAACTTCTTTTTTTTTTGCAGTTTTTGGCCGGGGCTGGGTTTGAACCTGCCACCTCAGGCATATGGGGCTGGCATCTATTCCTTTGAGCCATAGGCGCCACCCCACTATGTGAACTTCTTGGTTATTCTTACCAAAATACATAAAAGGCAGCGTGGAATGATAAGTTATATTTCCAGAGTTAGGATACTGAAGTAAACAGTGATACTAACAAGTTCAGTTTCACTAGGTGGCTTAGAAATGGGCTGAAAGTGAAGCCCAGATCACTTGAGATTTCAGGACAAGCCAAGATAAATCTCTAAGAATTGTTACTTCGGTATTGTGAGCATCTACAACATGCCAGGCATCTCCTGAATGCTTTATATACCAAATCTCATACATGGATGAACTATTTCTAGATGACGCATCATTATCCCCAAAGAGGCCCAGAATACTTCCCCAGGTCCTCCTACAAGCCTAGCTCTGACCTCAGAGGCCACCATCCACGTTCCTTCTACCACACTGATTCTGTAATAGAAAAAGAACTGTCTATAATCCCTCCCAGCCAGTAAGGGTCTTTCTTGCATTCATTTATTTTTAGTGACCCTCCCCCTCCCCCAGGTCTGGGGTTTTCCCACAATTCCTTGGGGATTATCAGAAGGTCAGATACTATATATTTCTGGATCCTTCTGCCGTGGAAGAATCCTCAACGATAATAAAGGAAAGGAAAAAATCCTACAGTAGCAAATCACATACGGGGTCAGTTCCTGGTTGTCCACGAATGTAGGGCTGTCCGTTTTAACGTTCCTTTGAAAGGGAGTGAAGCTGGTTTCAACTAAGTAGGGCACATTCAGGAAGTGAGCCACCTGTGCCACACCCTTGCTGTGGAGAACCAGGAGGGAGAGAGTGAACATTAACCAGAAGGCAAATAAGGAAACGTTACAGAGGTGGTGTGTGGAACAAACAGCAGGGAAAGCTGAACAGCAGTAGCTGCGCTCATGGGCTTGGAAATCAGCCAGCTCCTGGGTTCAAATCCCTTCTCTGCTACTCGCTAGCGGCACGGTATTAGGGAAATCATTTCACCTTTCTTAGCCTTGATTTTCTCTATAAATCCGGGATGATAATATATTCCCCTGATAATATATTGCCCTTTTGTATAGATTAAATGATACGTGTTTGATACCTAGAACAGTTTTAGGAGAATCCCTGGCATTATCAAGGGCTTCATCAATGACAGTTTTCATAATTAAGCTACAATTCATCTATGTGCTGGCCCTTCTCTCAAATTTCTTTGCTAGGCTCATGTTTCAAGAGATAGTCACACTAGGGTTAATATTATATAATCATTTTTAAGCTTCTAGAATATGTTCTGAAATCGTCTGCAATGGGACGGTATCAGCCTTAACCATAAGAACTGTTCCTTTATGACAAGTAGGTGAAACCCCGGAATCTCTAAAGAAAGAAAGTGACATGTTCACTAGATTCTACTCATGCAGGAAAGAAGGTAGATGGGAAATCAACAGGTTTTCAGAAATATTTGCAAATATTTGGAGAATGCCAGCTCCTGGTTAACCCAAATCCCTATCCTGGGTAAGGAGCAGCCCACTTAACTGATGTCCCACAGAAATGGAAACTGGCAGAGGTTGAAAAACAACAGCCATAAGACTTAGGGAAAATGAGCTCCTGGTTCATAAGAAGCGGCATGAAAGCTGACACCAGTCCTTCCTGAAAAGAGAAAATGAGGGTATCCGATAGACAGCCTGTGGTATCGGCGATGAATGCGGTGATTCTGGCCGGGTACAACAGTCTACTGTGCCGCTTGGGATGCCTTATTATGAAAAGGAGATTGTGCCGTTACCGAGGCCCAGTGCCATACAGTCAAATGTAATCGGGGGGCACAAAGGTCTGTGGATATTTCAAAAGGGAAATGAAAACAGGCTGGTGTTCTCCAGGAAAGGGGAGATGCCGGGGAGGGGACTTGCCGGGGACAGCATTCCAGAGTGAAAAAGGCGATTTGAGCTCATGGGTCCTTTCTCTTGCCCTATCTCTGTTTCCCAGTCAAGGCAGGACAGCCCAGAGAACTGTATGTGAACAAGGCTTTGGAACAAATGGGCGTTTTCTAAAAAGAGTAAAAATTTACCTGGGGACCACACAGAGGAATGAGAAGAGAGACATCACATTATATCATTGCACAAAGGCGGGCCTACAGGAACCATGCTGATTGATTTGGGAATGGCATTAAATAATTGGAGAAAAGGAAAAAGGAAACCAAGAACTGTCCAGCGAAGCATAAGCTTCGGAACTGGCTTTAGAGCCAAACGCATGGGTTCACCTCTCGCTCGCTCACTGCCTGACTCCCAGCAAGTCTCTTACCTATCAAGCCTCCCGAGCCATGCGAGCCCCTCTCTCATTACATTCTTGTAAAGATTTGAAATGATAACATATAAAAAAAAGTCTAGAATTGGGCCTGCCACAAAATGGGCACTCACAAAGTGGTAGCAATTAATAATTGAGAGATGTGTGGAGGAACACTGAAAATACTTTATACGTGAGGAGGCCAAGGCACCAAAGCTCAGAGAGGTTGAGGAATGTGCCTGAGGCCACACAGCTATGAATGTTGAAACTGGTATTTCTTCCCTGGTTTGTCTGACACACTCACTCCCCATCCTGCTTCACAGGACAGAGAAAATCCTATGTACCAACTGTGCTCTTTTTTATAGAGAAACATTTTTCTACCAAACCTAAATCGATAGTATATATTTAGATAATTTCTACACCTATGAGGGCTCTGCAGGAAAAATCTGACATATTTGGAGGTCCTGGGGAATCAAACATCGTCAAAAGATAAAATAAGTGGGGTCTGGGAACTGCAGGCATTATAATCAGTTAAAAACAGCTCAAGACAATGGTTTGAGGAGAGCTTCAGTGGTTCAGAAGTAGAGCTGGGGTACCTCTGAAGACCCAGGGAGCTTATGCCTGGGTGTGCTGTGCCCTCAGCAAGCTTACTGTCCCAGGAGGTGTCTGTTTATACAGGGTGGCTATAAAGTACATGTGCAATTTAAAGTAGTGTGCAGTTAAACTATTTTAAATTGTACATGAACTTTATGGTCACCCTGTTAAGCTACTCTTCTTCTCCATGTAAGGCAGCCGTTCTCAACCTAGGGGCTGTGACCCACAGGAACTGTATGTACTAAAGGGCTGTGGCATTCGGAAGGCTGAGAACCACTGGTGTAAGGGAAGTTGTGGCTGCCCCCCCCCCTTTTCTTGCTTAAAGTCCAGAGCTTGGCTTTTGTTCAGGACAGTCTAGCCCTAACAGTGGCTCATGTCTGCAACTCATCTGTGCCAATGAAAGGTCAGAGATGAGCGTGTGGCCCCGTTCTAGCCAATGATATGTGAGGAAATTGTCTGCAGGAAAATTCGGGCTTCTCTTTCTCTGGCAAGAGAGATGTGTGGAAAGAACACTCCTCTACCCGGGCGTATTGGAGGGCACCTGTCGTCCCAGCTACTTGGGAGGTGGGGGTGGGAGGATCACTTGCACCCAGAGTTTGAGGCTGCATGAGCTATGACAACACCACAACACTCTAGCCTGGAGAACAGAGTGAGAAGGGTTCTCCCACCTCTGCTTTGTTCCTGCTTAATATGTTGGTACAAAGATGTGATGCTTGGGGCCACAGCAACCTTCTCACAATCATGAGGTAAGACATTGCTGATTCACTGAAAGTGGCAGATCAGGAAGAAAGAGCCTGGGTTCCACCACCCTGTCAACTCTGGAAACATTTGTTTCCTTGCACCTTGCTTTCTTACTTAAATATCACTTGGAATTTCTGTTACCAGACCAATACCATGAGACCATCTTGGGATGGGACCTGATTTGAGTATTCTCAAGTCATTCTACAAGGATGAGGGTCGAGAATCACTTTTCTATAACATGAAAATCTTAAACACCTCGAGAAGTGCTAAGACAGTTCAGAAGAAGAGGAGGGACTACTTTTAGGATAGAATATCTGTGAAAACATCTTGGAGAAGGTAGCACTTGGTTGGCACTGGGTGGGCTGTGTGGGGTCTGGCCTTTGAGGATAAGGAGAATCGATTACAAGTCAGCAAAGGCCTGCAAAGCCAAGGTTGAGTGTGGAGAAGGGCAGGTAGGTTAGTCTGACTGGACGTCACGGTGGGAAAGGTCAGAGGTCAGACTGGAAAAGTGTTTGGAGGCTAAATGGGGTATTGGGTGATCTAAGGACTTGGTGTCTGACACTGAGCTTGTGGCTGTAGGTAATGGAGAAATTGGAGACCAGCCTGTACCCCGGAAATGCTCTGAGAGTGACTGGGAAGGCAATACCCACAGAAACTCTCAGGGACACGAAGGAGCCATATGTGACTGGGCTTCTCAAGGGATGGCACGGAGAGAAAAAGCTTCTGCGTGTTAGAGTCCGGAGAGAGAAATGTGGGACAGAGCAGGAATGCTGGAGGGGGAAAAATACTAAGCAGTTCAGCATCCGACTTCCCAGGTGATACTGCATTTCCATCTCAGATGCTTTTAGGGAAGGATCCACCAGGGCAGGGATTTAAACCAGTGTGTGGCGACGCCCCCGTGTGCCATGACAGGATCTTAGGTGTGCTGCAAAAATTTTCAAAGATCATTAATTATAGGGGGGGGGAGGATGGGTGAAGGGAGGGGTAATGTTGGGATCACGCCTATGATCTATCCTATAAGGGTACATGCGAATCTCTTTAAACGTGGAATATAAATGTCCTAACACAATCACTATGAGAATGACATGAAGGCTCTGTTGACCAATTGGATGAGAATGTTTCAAATTGTATATGGAAACAACACACTGTATCCCATGATAGTATTAATGTGGACAACTATGATTTAATAAAAAAAAGAATGAAAAAAAGATAATTAATTATTTTTTAAAGAAGTTCAAAGCATAGCAAGCATATTCCTTTTTTTCACTCTTTTTTTTTTTTTAATCAACATAATTTAAGTGCTAGGCACGCCTGTAATCTCTGCTCTCTGGGAGGTCTAGGTGAGTGGATTGCTTGAGCTCAGGAGTTCAAGTCCAGCCTGAGCAACAGCGAGACCTGTCTCTAGTAAGATGACACCACAGTACTCTACCCAGGGCAGTGGAGTGAGACTCTGTCTCAAAAACAAACCAATAACATAATTAGTGTGCCACGGAAGTTTAACTATAGGTTCAAGCGTGCCGTGACATAAAAAAGGTTGAAAAACACCGCACTAGACTCTGTCTAACGCCTTCTGGGATGAGGATTTCACTAGTTTGCATTCAGCCTTGGACTGTTACAATGACCACTTAGTTTTTTTATTACATTATACCAAAATCTATATTCCCGTAACTTTAGATCACTGACCCTAGTTTTGCCCTATTAGTCTGGAGTGGAGTAAATTGAATTACTGGCTGCACTGCTCTCTGAGAGAAATTCATACACTCCCTTCCTGCGGCCCCGCGCTGTGTGGAGCAGGCGTCCCCGCCCCTTACCTTCGGGACAGCCTGGTTTGGGCCATGTGTCCTGACAGATGCTGTACCAGCGCGGGCTTCTAACCTGTGCACCCTCTTGTGCTTCTTCTATTGCCATGAAAGAGTATTCCCAGGGATACCTGCTGGGAAAAAGTAGGAAAAAACCACGCAGAGCAGACCTGCCCCCCAGTCATAGCTCAGAGCCACGCCCAGCCGGGCCTCAGTAGATCAGACAAAGTCCAGCTCACCTGAAGATGCATAAGATGTTGTTTCAAGCCAAAGCAGCATCCTTGTGACAACAGCTGGCACAAACATGGCAAAAATAATAGGTTTACTCCCTTTTATAGCTGAATGCTCCAAATAGATGGAGGTCACTATTATTCCTGCAAAATATTGTCATTTTGTTCTCACTTATCCCTGGTGCTGATAACCCGCCCCAGTGTGACATGCATCGCAAATCCCTCCTTGTATGTAATTGTTCCCTCTTTCCCCAGAACAGAGCAGACCCTTCTCCAGATGTGGGATGCCCCTCGCAGACTCTATTAGGATCATTACTGCCCTTCAACCGAGAATAAGGCTTTTATCACTGCCACCTAAAATTGCTTTCAAAAAAATAAACTCTTTCATTGTTGGGTCTTACTGAGTTTTGGATTGATTAAAACCCCAAGGCCTTTACCAGCCCCCAAATGCTGTCAGTCTCACCCTCTCCCCCACCCTGTATCGACAAAACTGATTTTTTTGGTGATAAATACAGATTCCATTATTCTTTTTTTTTGAGACAGAATGTCAAGCTGTCACCCTGGGTAGAGTGCCATGGCATCACTGCTCACAGCAACCTGAAACTCTTGGGCTCATGCGATCCTCTTGCCTCAGCCTCCCAAGTAGCTAGGACTACAGGCGCCTGCCACAATGCCTGGCTATATTTTGTTGTAGTTGTCATTGTTGTTTGGTGGGCCCAGGCTGGATGGGAACCCACCAGCTCTTGTGCACGTGGCTGGCACCTCAGCCCTTAGCAGGCATCAAGCCCAGATTCTATTATTCTTAAATTGTATAGGGTTGGTTTTGACCTACCATCCTGGCCTGTCAATACAATTTGAATGCTGATTTTGCCATCAAACATACCAACTATTCATTCCGTCCCTATTGTGCCATCTAAAACTTTGGTGAGCATGCCTGCTATGTCTTCTTCCAAGTCAGGGAAGAAAGATTACTGAACCCAATGGGTGAGCATCTTTTTTCTTTTTTTGAGACAGAATTTCACTTTGTTGCCCATGGGAGAGTGCCATGACGTCATAGCTCACAGCAACCTCAGACTCTTGGGTTCAAGCGATTCTCTTACCTCAGCCTCACAGGTAGCTGGGACTATAGATGCCTGCCACGACACCCAGCTGTTTTTAGAGACAGGTTCTCGCTCTAGCTCAGGCTGGTCTTGTGAGCTCAGGTGATCTGCCTGCCTCGGCCCTCCAGAGCGCTGTGATTTCAGGCATGAGCCACTGTGCCCAGCCAAGATAAGCATCTCGTGGCATATCAGGAAGACCTGCGGACAGTTGGTTGAACTCAGCCAACTGCACAGTCATTCTACCCAGGCTTTAGCTTGTTGTCTACAAGAATATTGTCAGTGACATGACCAGCGGCCTTGCTTAGATCGGTATTTTATCAGTAAAGTGATGGCATAAAAAAGGATAATTGGCTGGTACAACATGGGAACCAACATTGGATCTTAGTAATTTACCTCTTTCTTTTCTATCTGAGTATCAACATTATTTAATAGGCTCTACCTTATAATTGTCAGGAACTAGTGAAATAATGTCTCCAGTTTTAGATAATAAACCTTTAAAATACTTATACAAATGTTTATTGATGAAGTCCTTCCTACTTTAAGATGACATGGAGTGGTGCCTATGGCTCAAGGAGTAGGGCACTGGCCCCTTATGTTGGAGGTGGCAGGTTCAAACCCAACCCCGGCCAAAAACCACAAAAAAAAAAAAAAAAAAAGATGACATGCATTGGAAATTCCAGGGCTGGGATTTGACATGGTTTCCCGGTCATTGTTTCAGGGCTGGGTTCCCTGTGCACCTCCTGAGAGCCATCCCGGCCTGGCTTGCAGGTGGGAGGCCCTGACCTGGCCATGCCCTCTTCCTGCTTTTGTGAAGCTGGTTACTAGCAATTCTGCTGCGGTACAGGTGGAAGGGCTTGCTGGGGGCAGTTCCCAGGCTCTTGGGCACTGCCTGTCCTCACTCCTGCCTTGTGTCCTACTCACCTCTGCTGCCACTCAGACATAAGACACCATGACGCACACTCCCTGGGCACTTTCATGTACACAACCCAGAAATGCAGAGGAGCTGAAGCCCTGGGACATCCTTCCTCCTTGTAGAGGCGTGATGTGGGGATGAGATGAGGTGGTTTCCTGTGGTGCCCCAGAAGTCATTCAGGAAGACTAAGAATCAGCCTGTCACAGGGCCAGACGCAGTGGCTTGCAGCAAGCCCTTCTACCTGTAGCCGCAGCAGAAATTCTAGCAACCAGCTTCACAACAGTGGGAAGAGGGCATGCCCAGGTCGGGGCCTCCCAACTGCAAGCCAGGCTGGGATGGCTCCCAGGTGGTGCACAGATGGAACCTGGCCCAGTAACAGCCAACAGGAAACCACGTCTGTAATCCCAGCACTCCGGGAGGCCGAGGCGGAGGATTGCCTACACTCACAGGTTCGAAACCAGCCTGAGCCAGAGCAAGACCTCATCTCTAGAAATAGCCAAGTGCTGTGGCAGGTGCCTATAGTCCCAGCTACTTGGGAGGCTGAGGCAAGAGAATTGCTTAAGCTCAAGAGTTTGCTGTGAGCTGTGATGCCACGGCACTCTACCAAAGGTGACAAAGTGAGACTCTATCTAAAAAAAAAAAAAAAAAAAAAAGAAAGAAAAAGAAAAAAGCAATCAACCTATCATAAAGTCACGTCCTTCCTGTGCGGCTCACGCTCCCTCCCTGCCTCCCAGGCACAGAAGGTTTTGCACAGGCTCTGCTTTCTAGGTAAGCAGAAGCACGGAGTGGCCGACCTGTGTCTGTCTGCTCGGCCCTCACTTCTTCCTTCCACAAGCACTTTCCCTGGTATCTCAGCCTGGGGGGGGGGGTAGGGCGGGGGGCAGACTGGAGCCCTTGAAAGTTAATGTCCTCTGGGAGCAGAGGGTGAACCCCTCAGCTTCTTCCCACTTGGGTGGAACAACTCGGACGCATGTTCTACGGGCTGGCAGAGGTCCCAGTGGGCCTGACCCCAGCTGCCCACCATGGTAATTTGTCCTCGTTCCCTTCATTGATTTCCTTCTTTCTGATTCCCTTCTTCCTTTCCTACCTCTGTTTTGGTGCTTCCTGGGATCACTTCCCAAATAAATGTATTTTATTAAGATCCTTGACTCTGGATCTGCTTCTTAGGGAACCCAACCTCAGGCACTGGGAAACTTGAGATCTAAGAACCCCTCCCTGCCACCACCTTCCCTTTTGATGGAGTGGTTGACAAGGGTGTGTGTTAACCAGATGGGGTTTTAATTCTTTCCTAGATTCTTGTATTCTATTCCGAGTCTAAATTATCAAGTCCAGTAGAATAATGTGTTACCATAGCATTGTAGCTAGTTGGCAGAAACTCATTTATTTTTTTGTTTTGGTTTTGTGAAAATGTTCTATGATTTGAGTAAGTAATACATACAAACAAGGTAAAAAAGATGTGCACAGGATATGGAGTGAGTCTCTCCCCTCTTATTGGAGTCTGCCGTTCTCTTACTAATTTCTTATGAATCTTCACAGAAATATTTTATGCATTTACAGTTACACCCACGTGCACACATGCGTGTCTTCCCTTTTTTATTACGTGATGGAATCCTGTACTGTACCCTACAGACTCTTCTGGAAGTTGCTTTCTCACGTGACAGTAATCTTGCCGGTAAATATAGATTTGCCTTCTTCTCAGAGCTGTGCCGTTCTCCATTGCGTGAATCAATTTTGTATTGATGGCTACGTAGGTAATCTCAGTTCTTTAACGTAATCCAAATCCGAACCTGATCTGAAACATTAAAACAACAACTATTACATTTGGCACAGTCTGCAACCTGAACTGGGCTTGGCTGGGCAGTTCTACTGGGCTTGCTGGCCGTTATTCTTGCAGACATGTTCAGTTGGCAGGTTGATTCGGAGCTGGGCTCAGCTGGGACACTGGGTGGCTGGGTCTTACTCTCTCTTGTCCCAGGTAGTCTCGGGTCTTTCTCTTTCCTACAAGTCATCCTAGGTCTCTTTACATGGTCTGTCCATGTAAAGTTGAACTTCTTATATAGTCTTCCTTGTGCTCAGAGCAGAAAGCCACCCCTAGCTCTGCTGAGCTCATGCAATGCACCTGCCTCGGCCTCCCAGAGTGCTAGGAGTCAACTGTGGGCTGAGTCAGATTATAGTTCCAACCTAGATTTAAGAGAAAGGAACTTTGCAAAGGTGTATATATCGGAAAAATGTAATTTATTTGAAGGGGAGGGGAATTACCGATCGAATAAACTACTACCAGGGGCTCCAAAAATACTAGGGATAGGAGCAGGCTCCCAACAGAAGTACATTTTCTTTTATTAGACTTATTTGGGAAATTTTGCTGTAATTCCCATAATTACACTGTTTAATAATGATTGAAAATCACCTATTTACATTGGAGAGTTGTAAGAGGGTTTAGAGAGATCATCTCATCCTTCCCCTTCATACGACCGATGAGGGATCTCAAAATCAGAAAGGTTAATGGTCAAATAATTATAACAATCCCCTGACCTATGGTCCCAGGGTCAGCACCTTGAATTTTTTGTTCCTCTTCTTACTCTGTCCTGATTTCCACTTATTTCCCATGTGTGAGCTTCCGTTGCTGCTAAATAAACATTTATTGAGCACCTGCTATGTTCTAGGCACTGTTCCAGAAGGTCATTATTCCAGTCACTTAGTAATTCCAGCCTCACATATAACCGTAGTGTGTGCTGGAGCGGCTCGCACCATCTCGCGAGATCTGATTATAATTGTTCATCTCTTTCCAGCTCCAACTTCACTGACAGCATGTGGAGAGCTAGAAATTGGTCATGGTGGGAGTATTTACATCACAATAATCAGCAAACACTGCAAATCTGGACTTTTCTTTCCTCCCTAAGGAGTGGGTTGTTAAACATTTACCATCACACCCTGGACTTAATCTTATATCACATTCTCTTTCTAGAAGGCTGAAAAGGGTTCCTTTACCACGGTGTATCCTGACCTGTGGGTCCCTGACTCTTCACTTATTAATTCACGCATTCAGTAAATATTTATTTACCAGCACCCCTGTTCTTTACACTATGTCTAAAGGGGGAAGCCTCTACTATTTTTTGGCTAATTATTTTCAGGCAGGAATGTGGGCCTACTTTTGCTAGATTTTCTTATTTTTCTTATTCCTATTTTTTAAAGAAAGCTAGTAATTCAGTTTTTTATGCAGAATTGTCCAGTTTTTAAATGTGAACAACAGGATGGCACGATGGCTCACGCCTATAATCCTAGCACTCTAGGAGGCCGAGGCTGGTGGATTGCACCAGCCTGAGTAAGAGCAAGACCCTGTCTCTACTAAAAATAGAAAAAGCTAGCTGGATATTGTGGCAGAAGCCTGTAGTCCCAGGAGGCTGAGGCAAGAGGATTGCTTGGGCCCAGGAGTTTGAGGTTGCTGTGAGCTATGACACAATAGAACTGATTGTACTCTGGCCTGGGCGACAGAGTGAGAATCTATCTCAAGAAAAAAAAAGTCCTTTGTTTTAAGGCCTTGTAGGACTCCCCAGCAGCGTCCACTTCTCTGTCTCACATTTCTCTGTCCTACATTCTCTCTGTTAAGTTGCTCTGGCCTTCATTTTGTTTCTTTCTTTTCTTTCTTTCTTTCTTTCTTTTTTTTTTTTTTTTTTTTTTTTGAGAAAGAGTTTCATTTTGTCACCCTGGATAGACTACCTTAGCATCATAGCTCACAGCAACCTCAAACTCCTGACCCCTGGGCTTAAGTGATTCTCCTGCCTCAGCCTCCCAAGTAGCTGGGACCGCAGGTGCCCACCATAACACCCTGCTGTTTTTAGAGATGAGGTCTTGTTCTGGCTCAGGTTGGTCTCAAACTCGTGAGCTATTAACCCACCCTCCTCGGCCTCCCAAGAGCTGGGATAACAGGCATGAGCCTCCTGGCCTGGCTTCATTTTGTCTCTTGACCATCCTATGTTGCCTTCTGCCACAGGGCCTTTGTACTTGCCGTTCGTTCTTTCTGGAACATTGCATTTCCCCCTTATTAATGTAGCACAAAGATCCTTTTCTCAGAAAGCGTCCATTTTCCTAGACCAGATCGACCCCTCTAATTTCCGCTCTGCTGTTACCGTGCTTGCTCTCCGGTAGCAGCGTGACGGCCGTGAACATGTGCTCTCTTACCAAGGAGCGTGCTGTGGACCAACAACCCAGCTGCCTGCTTGCTCTGAATCCAAAGCCATGTCTCTGTTGAGGCCACACTTCCCAGGGGCTGCTCCCAGCCCGTGACTGAGCCCAGCAGGGATACTAAGGCAGGTCCATCCTCGAGAAAGTCAGACTCCTTTCAGGGGCAGCCAACGCTGAACTTCTTGGCAGGATTTCTTGAGAACTACACTGTAATCTAAGACCGCCCACCTGTCTTTCCTTCCTTCTCTACTTCACAGAACCACTTGCCTGCGTCCTGGCTCTCCGGGCCTCTCCCCCCTCATCTCATGCCCCATAAATCTTTTACATGTTTAGTTCTCTCTTGGCAGGCTGCTTAGAAGATCTAAATAACCCAAGTATCTATTATGGTGGGAAATTCCTATTGATATGTGCAACTATTATTATTATTTTTTGAGACAGAGTCTCACTTGGTTGACCTGGGTAGAGTGCTGTGATGTCATAGCTCACAGCAACCTCAAATTCTTAGGCTCATGCAATCCTCTTCCCTCCGCCTCCAAGTAGCTGGGACTACAGGCACCTGCCACATCGCCCAGCTAGTTTTTCTATTTTTAGTAGAGACAGGGTCTCACTTTGCTCAAACTGGTCTCAAACCCCTGAGCTCAAGCAATCCACCTGCCTCGACCTCCCAGGATGCTGGCATTACAGGTATGACCCACCGTACCCAGGCTTGTGCAATTATTTCTTTTAAATGATTGGCTTTTATTCCTTGCTCTAATTCCTTAATGCAAACCTTTTAAATTTTTTTTTAAAACTCATAAAACATTCAGTTTTGTACCCCCACCCCAGTCATATACATGCAGTTCTTTGGCAGTTGCTCACCTCCCCAAATAGGCAATGAGAGCAAAGACCAGATCAGGACTGTGTTTGTCTTTGGTTTGCCATTAAATCCCAGGGCCGGCTACACAGTGGGGACTCATGAACACGTGCTCACTTAACAGTGAATGAAACAATTAAAAATACTACGGGACCTTCCAAAAAAGCGGGAAGTATGGTCCGATGTTTATCCAAACTGTGGGCTGGATAGTTGTTTTTCGACGTGGGTAAATAAACAATAGGGCAACTTCAGTCAGTCCAGGTGGTCCTGGTAGTAATGTAGGGACTTAGAGCTGGATTACATTTCAGTGAACTTGTAGGAAGAACCCCTGGTTTCTAATCCAATGAAAGACTCTAAGAAGTCAAGAGAACACTGTTAGGGATGGGCAACCTCAGAAGCTGTAGGCAATGATGAAGCAGTTGACAAAATCTCCAATGCTTAAAGTCTACAGCGACTCCGCTCTGGGTCTTGGACAAGTCACTGTGCCTCTTCACGTTTTGGTGGTGTCATCTGTACCCCAGAAGGGGTGGCCTGGGGGCTCTGCAACACTTCTAGCTTGGACAACCCTGAGTGGAGAGAGAGCTCAGGGGGGCAGTGACCTCTTTCTTGTTCTGTTCAGTATTCCCAGTACCTGCTCTTAGGAGGCACTCAGCACATCTTGCTTGCCTGAATGAGTGAAAACCTGAATGGAGGAGCTCTCCTCCTTTGCCTGGGTACACACTGTTTCAGGGCCCCAATCTGTGCTGCGGGGAAGGCAGGAAGCAGCTGTTTACCTTCGAGGGAGCGGCTGGGTGATCTGCCTGTGTAAACAGCCATTTGCCCGGGTGTCAAGAGGAGCACTGAGAGAGAACACACATTCACTCCCCTCCTCACCGTCATGATTCAGAAATCCCAGCTTGTCTCTCTGCATTTTTCTGGGCACTGCTGGAGTGGGAGCCTGATCTTTTTCTAATGTGGCCTGGGGCCAAGCATGAACCCCACTCTCACACTCCTGCTCCTACCCTAAATCACCCTTCCCTCATCCCCTTCAGGGCAAAAGTCAGTATCTGAAGTATCTTATTAAAAGTTTCTGCCTGCTCATGGCCTTTTATCTATCCCTTAGAATGTAAACGCCTTCAGAGTGAATTGTCTTGTTCAAGGCCTATCCCTGTATGTGGTAAAAGAGTGTCTGGTACCCACAAACAGTGGGTGTCAAATGCACGTTGGGTGGGGTGTGGTGGCTCACACCTGTAGTCCCCACACTCTGGGAGGCCAAGTTGGGTGGATTGCTTGAGCTCAAGAGTTTGAGAGCAGCCTGACCAAGAGCGAGACCTGTGTCTACTAAAAAAGAAATAAATAAATAAAATAGGAAAACTAGCCAGGTGTTGTGGCAGGTGCCTGTAGTCCCAGCTACTAGTGTGGCTGGGGCAAGAGGATCATTTAAATCCAACAGTTTGAGGTTGCTGTGAGCTATGATGCCACCGTACTCTACTCAGGCAGAAAAGGCGAGACTCTGTCTAAAAAAGAAGACAAACAAACAAATCTGGACTAACCACCAGGTTGACTGGTGGATGAGAGCGTTTTGCTCCAAGGCTGGTGTAGTACAGCTGGCAACCTGAAGGGATACCTGAGATTCCCACCACTAGTGTCCCCTCTCTGGGTTAAGTCAGCATTATTCACTCAGCAATGGCACACCGCTTTTAGTTTTGGTTGTAGCGCCTACTCTTACTTAATATATTTCCTTAATTCATCTCTCCTCTTATAACTAAAATGCATTTATTTAAAATGAAAATTGTATGTCATGCTTATAAATGGAAACCAATGCCACTTTCCATAAATAGAAAGAAACCAGAAAATAAACACAATGATCACAAACTTTGGGACCAAGGGGACAGAGGGCAGAACTTTATTTCAATGTATTTTTTCCTTTATAATACAAGGCATTTTATTAGCTGTATTTACAAATGTTATTTTGACGCAGGGTCCACTCTTCCAAAAAGCTCAGAGCATATTCCCTGGGAATCTCAGAGTAGAGATACCAAGAAATTGTCTGCTACTGGTCCAAGCTTGAGGCATGTTCTTTCTTTGTTAAAAAGGAAAATTACATAGGGTTAGGATAGTTTAAAAGGCATGTTAGCACCAAGATGAGACCTCTTCTATGAGAGAATCAGAAGGACTAAAAAAGAATGGAAAAAAGTATGACTTTCTCCATGTAATTTAGTGTGTGTGAGCCATCCAATTGTGTCGGGTACCTTGGGTTAGGGTAAAGTCTCTGAAATCTCAATTAAATCACCCATATACTATTTAGAGTTAAATTGCAAATATATGATTGACATTATTTTGGATTAATTTATCAGCTTAATTCATTAAATATTAGTGAGAGTATGGTGGACAAAGCTTGCATATTAAGCCCATGTACTAAGTATCTTTTGAATAATGCAAGAAGAGAATTGCTATGTAATCATGATTATTTTAAAGTCCATGCCTAATAACTTCAATATCTGGACACCCTTTAGGTATGCCCCTATCATTTATTTCTTTCTTCATGTCTTTTGAAATGACTTGAAATGACTTGTCTTTTGAAATGTAGCTTGAAATTAGATGCCAGGTATTTATCAAAAAATTAAGATAATTTGAGACCCTGGGTAATTTTATCTTCTTACAAAGGTTTGCTTTTATTCTTAGTAAACCATTAAGGTAGAGGCAGATCACCTAATCCAATCAGGAATTAAGTTTACTCAAAGCTGGACTTTACTCTTTGTGAGACCTGGTCGTTCTGTATATATTTATGTCTCATTCCTACTTCTAGGGTATAGCCCTTTTTGAATGTCAACAAAGAACCTGGGGTGCTTATTGTGGTCCCCTTTTCTTATTGGGTTCTGAATTCCCATTTTCCTCCTCAGTATGATAAGGCTGTCAGAAGTAACTTTGATCTATTTTGCTCTTGACTACTGCTTGTGGATCAGATAAAGCCTTAAGGGGGAAAGCTGACTGAATGGTAAGATCACCTCTTTGCACAAGCCTTTTCTCAAGAATCTTAGCCCCTCAAGTCCTTGCTGCCTTGGTAGCTCTCAGATGACTTCATCCCAAATTAATCAATTGTTTTGTCTGGCTGTTCTAGTTGTCCTTGGGTAATGCATTGATGTGCAACAGAAAAGTCTATCATTATAGCCTGCAGATTATATTGTCATATGAGAAAAGCAAGTTACAAAAGAATATGCATAGCACGGTTCTATATTCATTAAGATATAAATATTGATAATTTGTTAGCATATGTGCAAGAACATTATATGAAAGAGGCATCACCTAACCATTGTCACTGGTTACCCATTATGCAATATTACATTTTCTACACTACATATTTTTGTAATGTTTAGATTTCAGTTTTTAATAGGGGTAAATTCATGTATAGGAGGAAAATAATAATGTCATTCCTAAAACATTAGGGAAATAGAAATGGCACAACAAAATAGCTGAAAAGTAAGCTTATCTTTATCTTTGTTTCCTAATTTGAGAAAGCCAAACTAGACTATAGACCATTCATTTATATAGAAAAAACTATGGTATTATGATCAGACTCACGTTGCCTATTACAGTAGCTTCCTCTCATTCAGCTACTGTATGTGGGGACTTCTTGGTTCTGGGATTTTCCTGGTTGGTGAGTTACCTATAGGGACTCAGAATTATTTACTGGGTCTTTTAATCTACTTGATCTGCAAATAAAAAGAGAAACTAAAATTATAGAAATCTTTCAATGTTAGGAAAACATTTACTTAGCCAAACTAGCTTTAGCATGCAACTAATTAAAAAGGACTTTCTTGTGGGAAAGAGAGACACATATCTAGAGTGCTGTAATTTATATAAGAGCTCAATTTGAAAATGACATTCCATCATTTTCCAAGTAAATATTGAAATCCAAATTTGGGAGTTAATGCTTATCTGAGCTAATTTTCATTTTATTGATTTTACTTGGGTTGAGACTGAACTTTGTCTCCAACTATCTTAACTAATGCTTCTGTCATTCTGTCAACTAAGAATTCAGCAGGTGTGTCCTTTATGCCCTATTCTAAGACATTTATTAAAATATTGGGAAAATTTTTAAAAATCAAAGTCAAGCACAGAAGAAACTACTAAAGACTTCTCTCCAGATTGTCAATAATTAATTAATATTTTTGTGCATGGCTATTCAGTCTGCTTCAAACCCACCAGACCATGGTATAATCCTATCCACATTGCCTTAATTCCACTAGAGCAGCGGTTCTCAACGTGTGAGTCATGACCTACAGCAACTGTATTAAAGGGTTGCAGCATTAGGAAGGTTGAGAACCACTGCACTAGATCTACCAAATATGTTATGCTCATTCAAATCCTCATGTTGAACTAATTTAGACATAGAACATAAGAGTCAGCTCTTATAGACCTCCTGCTCCATCTCTTGGCCACAGTAGATTGGACCAAGGGTGAACACTTGAATGCAAAATGGGCCAATCAGAGTCTCTGTCAATTTGGCAAAGAGCCACAGAGCCTGAGCCTGTCAGTTGTAGAGACCCAAATATCAGAGTCATGTGACTTGGGGGCTGAGGCCACCATTGTGGGGCAGTCATAATGGGCCTTACATAAGCAGAAGAATAGGGGCCAATTTGTGAGGAGAAAGAAAAAAAGTATACCAGCTACAAGAAATAGAAATTTGAGAGGTCTGACTTTATTTTTTTTTTTTTTTGAGACAGAGCCTCAAGCTATCCCCCTGGGCAGAGTGCCATGGCATCACAGCTCATAGCAGCCTCCAACTCCTGGGCTCAAGCGAGTCTCCTGCCTCCGCCTCCCAAGTAGCTGGGACCACAGGCGCCCG
>CAUYQV010075942.1:0-65225 GCA_963574575.1 Galagoides demidoff | reverse complement strand
CCTGTGGTCCCAGCTACTTGGGAGGCAGAGACAGGAGACTCGCTTGAGCCCAGGAGTTGGAGGTTGCTATGAGCTGTGATGCCATGGCACTCTACCCAGGGGGATAGCTTGAGGCTCCGTCTCAAAAAAAAAAAAAAATTTTTTTTTAAATAATTGATTAAACACAATGCTGGCATTATCACCATTCAAAATTTTCGTGATGCAGACACTATGGTAAACAGTATAGCAGTTCTTCAAAAAACTATAAGTAAAATCACCATATGATCCAGCAATTTTACTTCTGTGTATATGCTCAAAACTAAAAGCAGAGACTCAAACATGTATCTGTATAAAGTTCACAGCAGCACTATTCACAATAGCCAAAAAGTAGAAACAACCTAAACGTATACTGAAGATGGATAGATTAAAAACAAGTGATACGGCTCAGTGGTTGGCACACCAACCACATGCATAGGGGCTGGTGGGTTTGAACCCAGCCAGAGCCTGCTAAAACAAAGACAACTACAACAACAACAACAAAAAGTAGCCAGACATTGTGGCGGGCACCTGTAGTCCCAGCTACTTGGGAGGCTAGAGCAAGAGAATCCCTTAAGGCCAAGAGTCTGAAGTTGCTATGACCTGTGATGCCACTGCACTCTACCAAGGGTGACATAGTAAAACTCTGTCTCAAAAAAAAAAAAAAAAAAACAAAAAGTGATACAAGGCTGACAATTAAGGCACAAGAACTTGCCACCATGTGTTTACAATGACAGCACTGTACAAGCCACTCAGTAAGGTTTCATAACCTTGGCATATCAGTCTCTCACAGTTGTGTTCATGCCAATGTGAGGCAGTATCTTGCTGAGTGGTGTTCATCATTGTTGTTGTGTGTTTTTGTGTGCCACAAGAATGTTGTAGCTTGAATTAGAACAACAAACACTCAGAAATTTCTTATCAAACTTGTTAAGAGTGGAAGTGAACTCAGAAACATGCTTGTCCAAGTTTATGGGAATAATGCCATGAAGAAAATGGCAGTGTACAAATGGATGAAATGTTTTCCTGAGGCAAGAGAGTCACTGATGAAGAGAAGTCAGGGCAGCCAGTAAAAAACAGAACAGATAAAAACATTCGATTCATCAAATTGTGTATCAAAACCATCAACTAACTGTGAAAAGTATAGCAGACCAAGCAAACACTGAAAGAGAAATAATTACTAAAATCCTAACTGAAAATCTCAACCAACAACTCATGGCTCTTACGTCATGACACCAGCTCACATGGCACTGTCTGTGAGGGAGGTTTTAGCCAGTAAACAAACAACTGTATATGTACACCCTTCCTACTCACCTGATCTGGTCCCTAATAACATTTTTCTTTACCCAGAGATAAAGGAAGACATTTTGGTGACATTCAAGACATTAAGGGTAATACAAGGGCGGCGCTGTGGCTCAGTGAGTCGAGCGCCGGCCCCATATACCCAGGGTGGCAGGTTCAAACCCAGCCCAGGCCAAACTGCAACAAAAAAATAGTCAGGTGTCGTGGTAGGCACCTCTGGGTAGGCTGAGGCAAGAGAATCACCTAAGCCCAGAGGTTGCTGGGAGCTGTGACTCCACAGCTCTCTAATAAGGGCAACAGAGTGAGACTCTGTCTCTTAAAAAAAAAAAAAAAAAAAAAGGTAATACAACAGCTTTGATGGCCATTCCAGAAAGAGTTCCAAAACTGCTTTGAAGGGTAGACTAGATGCTGGTGTCAATGCATAGCTTCCCAAGGGTAGTACTTCAAAGATGACCACAGTGATATTCAGCAATGAGGTATGTAGCACTTTTTCTAGAATGAGTTCATAAACTCAATTGTCAGACCAAGTATTCAGTAGAACCTCCATGGTTGACCACCTCCCTACATTGACCACTTCCTTAAATTGACCTTATTCATAGACCTGACATGCACCACATACACAGATCAGGTATAATAGCCTAGTTCCTTATGTTGACCACCTCTGTATGTTAACCACTTTTTACAGTCCCTTGGGTGATCAATTTACAGAGGTTCTACTGTATTTATGATATATTTATATTGCTAAATAATATTCCATTATACTACAATTTGTAGGAATAAAATCCTACACATGTTAACATGAATGAACTTTGAGAACATTATGCTAAATGAAACAAGCCAGTTACAAAAGGATAAATAGCCAGGCTTGATGGCTCAAGCTGTAATCCTACACTCCAGGAGGCCAAAATGGGTGAGGAGTTTGAGACCCGCCTGAGCAAGAGCTGCATCCTGTCTCTAAAAACTAGCCAGGCCTTGTGGCAAGTACTTATCATCCCAGCTACTGGGGACACTGAGACAAGAGGATCACTTGAGCCCAGGAGTTGGAGGTTGCTGTGAGCTATGACACCTCAGCACTCTACCCAGGGCACCATAGTGAGACTCTGTCTTAAAAAAAAAAAAAAGGACAAATACTATATGATTCCACTTATATGAGGTACCTAGAATACTAAAATTCATAGAAACAGAAAATACAATGTGGCTGCCAGGGGCTGAGATGGGGAAAGGAGAAGTTATAGTTTAATGGGTAGAGGATTATAGTTTTGTAAGATAAAAGGCACTCTGGAGATGGATGGTGGTGATGGTAGCACAATAACATGAATGTACCTAATACTACTGACTGTACACTTAAAATGGCTAAAATGCCAAATTTTCTAAGTATTTTATCATAATTAAATTTTATTAACCTGGGCAAGTGTTTACTTTTGGAAGGTCTTTTAGAGAACAATTTGGAACATATTTGCATTATACTAAATTCATCCTTCTATAATATTCCAAACCTGTTCCATTAAGTCGACGCTATAATCTTCCATCTGCTACTTATCACCACTTCACTGATTTCAATAGAAGTCCTATCTCTAATTACTTGCAATAGTCAAAAAGAACAAAAAAAAAGTCTTTCTCCAAAGCTTTTCTACATTTGGACATTGTATTTATTTGAACCTGTTATCCAGGAATGAATTATCAAAGTCTGACATTTTCAAAATCTAATAAAGTCTCAAACTATTATTGATTCTCACAATCACATGAGATAAACAGAATATGATCTTAGTATTAAAGAAAAAAACATCATCATCCAAGGATCCACATGCTAAGTCTTAAGGTACAATCTTCAAACTAAATCACTTGGTTTTCTTATAAATGCTTATTTTTAACAGTTAATCCTATAAAAATTTACATAATATAAAAAGCAGGCTGAATAATCATTTTAAAACTAAGACCACAGGCTAAGTACAGTGGCTCGAGCACACCTGTGCTTCTAGCACTCTGGGCAGGTGGATTGCCTCAGCTCATGAGTTTGAGACCAAACTGAGCAAGAGCAACACCCCATCTCTAAAAACAACCAGGTGTTGTGACGGGAACCTGTAGTCCCAGCTACTTGGGAGGCTGAGGCAAGAGAATCGGTTAAGCTCAAGAGTTTGAGAGTTTGAGGTTGCTATGAGCTATGATGCCACATTACTCTACCAAGGGCAACAAAATGAGAGTCTGTCTCAAAAAGAAAAAAAAAAGAAAAAGAAAAAAACAAACTAAGAACACAGTGATGTAGTATCATCATTTATAAGAGGACTACAAGTTCTTAAACACAAAAATGGCTAATGTGTGTAGTTTTCTAAGTAATTTTTTGTTCTATCAATAACATTCTATTACCACTTTGACAATATAAAATTAACTGTCAGCATTTAGCAAAAAATTGTTCACTGCAAAATGCCATTAGCTTTTTTTCTTTGTAAACACTTATAAGCAGTATTGACATTGGCTTGAAGATAAAAACTTATTAGATTTTATTAATGTACTCAAACTGATCGTTTTGATTTCCAAACCAAAATCCCTGATATATGTCAGAAAACCCTACTTTGCCTGAACACAAGAAGCCTAAAATATAAAGTTAACAGTAAGCATAATTGTTATAAATAATAAGATGGAAAGCAGCTACAAGTTATGAGAGGTAAAAAGTTTTGACAGAATCAAAGTTAGAATTACTTTAAAGCTTTTAATGAGGTAAATTACACTCTTTGTTGTCCAAAACCTTTCCCATTAGAACACTACAATTTTATAACAGAATAAACTACACCTAGAAATATAGAGTTCTTTTTCACACAATGCATTCCACATTAGATAAAAGATGTGGAACAAAGAACAAAAAGATGATGAAAAATTAGGCAGGCAAAAAACCCCAAGGCCAATCCTAAACCCACAAGACACCAAAATCTTGTAGTCAAATTATATTTTGAGAATGCTCCTTTTAGAATTTGGAGATTACAGTTCAGTCAAAATGTAAACAAATGCATATTCCCAATACCTGTATATTAGATACCAGTGATAACCAAAAAAGTGAACTCTAGAAATTCACTAGATTCTGATGACTAATCAGAATATTGAGTTGTAAAAATAAAGACCTTAAAAGAGAGACACAGAAGGAAAGCCCAACAAAATCTCAGTAACAAAAAAGACTGTCCACTATGCTGGTGTTAAACCACATGCAATGATAAGTGCCAAAGAAAGATGGAAAGTCTGCTATACTTGACTGTAGCTTCTAAGTTAATACCAAAATGGTCTAAATCATCTCACTGAAATATTTTCTTCCCCAAACATGAAAGGCAAAGGTAGTGTTCACAGGGTATTAGTTCTAAGTCAAAGTCTTTCACGATGCATCCAGTTCTTTCAAAGAGCCTCCCTAAGATACTAACATGTCGGCTCTGCGCCTGTGGCTCAAGTGACTAAGGCGCCAGCCACATACACCTAAGGTGGCGGGTTCGAATCCAGTCCGGACCTGCCAAACCACAATGACGGCTGCAACCAAAAAATAGCCGGGCATTGTGGTGGGTGCCTGTGGTCCCAGCTACTTGGGAGGCTGAGGCAGGAGACTTGCTTGAGCCCAGGAGTTGGAGGTTGCTGTGAGCTGTGAAGCCACAGCACTCTACCCAGGGGGATAGCTTGAGGCTCTGTCTCAAAAAAAAAAAAAAAAAAAAAGATACTAACATGTCAGTGTCACTACAGCTGAGTTCAATAAGGGAAGAACCTTTGCTTATCCTTTAAATTATTCCTGGAGAAAAGACACAACCCAAACAATTCAAGTCTGTAGGGGAGGGTAATCTACAAATACGAATTGGCAATTTACTAACTGCAGACATACTTTGGAATATACAGTTATATGTGCACATTATGTTCTTACTGCAAAGATTCCAACCAGGTATTCAAAGTCTCAAGTGTTCATCCTTTGAAAAGTATCACAATGCCCCCCCCCCTTAACCTCATTATTCTGCTTTTTTACTCTTCCCTTAATACAATACACCACACCCATAACGCCCCACGCTCCACACCCACACTCCATACATCGCACTATCCCCATAGAACCACCCCAAACGCCCCTTACTTAATGGCCCTACGCTTAATACCCCCAAATTCTACACATTCTCCACACAATATAGGAAAATTACACACACTCCACACTCACACAGTAACCCAAAAGACCTAACACACCCTCACCCTAAAAATCCCATTCAACCAGTACTTCACACATTGTACAGTGTAGAATCTACACGCACCCAACATAGCATATGAATTATAGGCTCCTCCACAGCCACAACACACATACACACCCCAAACCACGTATCGTATAAAAACCTAAACCACACACTACTGCAGCGCTCGAACAAATGCTGGAGACAGGCCGTCCTTCTGGCATCAGGAACCCACGAGAATGGACGTGGGAGGGGCACAGGGCCAGATACTTCACCTGAAAATCCGCCAGGATCATCTCCCGGTCCATGTTGGACGCCATGGCGGCCGCCGAGTTCTGCGGCTGAGGGAGCGAAGCGCGCACCTGGGAGGGAGAGGGCGCCTCCTGCGGCCGTCGCCGCCGCCGCCGCCGCCGCCGGGCGCCGAGGGGCTGGCGGCCGAGCCGGCGGGCGGGCCGGCGGGCCGGCGGGCAGGGCAGCGCGGGAGGCGCTAGGCACTCATGCACTTGGTAACCTTCAGGCGCCCCGGCCGCCCGCCTGCGCCCTGCGGAGCCCGCGCCGCAGACGACCCGGCAGGGAGGTTAGTCTGGATGCGGGGCCGGACTTACGGTCGCCGGCCAGGATGAGGGCAGGTTGCGGCAGCGCGCTCCCGGCTCGCTTCAGCAGCGGCGAGACCAGCGGGGGCGGGGAATCCGAGCGAGGGAGCAGGCAGGCGAACGCCAAGGCCGCCTCCGCCTCCTCCGCTTCCTCCCTGGCCGCCGCCTCCGCCCCTGGTTGGCCAGTGCCAGGGCTGTCGCACATTTTGCCTGTCATCGAGGTCGCAAAGCGGTGCTTTGCGGCTTCCACGTGACCACCCTCCTGTCAAGCGCTGAGCGCTCGACTACCGGGCTAGGCGTCTCTGCGCGGGCGGCGGGGACGCCAACCTGCAACTGCGGGAGCTTGAAGTCCGGCAACAGGTTATTCTGGTTTGATTTTAAGCAAAGGCCTCGGCGTCTCGCCTCCTCTGGCTGGGGCGGAGGTCAGATTCTGTGCCTTACGTGGTTAGTCAAACGTACACATCCAGCCTCCCGGCCCAACACTCTCACAACCCATCTAACAAACGGCATTTCGTAAACAGACGGTTTCTCTAACAAAATTTCACCAAAATACAATTTCACATTCAGTCTTTTATACACAACTGCACCGTCAAAACCCACTTACACAGTGTCACATATCCAATCCTAAACTCCCTGATGTCTGCATCCTCGGATTCTTTAACACCGAGGTAACCAGATTCCCATGTTAAATATGAGGGAGACGTGGAAGCTGGAAACAGTGAGAATCTCGTCCTCAAAAGATGATGAGCATTTTTTAAATAGGTACAAGTAGTTTAAAAACCTTTCTACTGCTGCAGTCACAGCTATTTTTAAAACTGAGATATCTTATAAATGGGGAAAACTTGAGTTCAACTTTGAATATAGTTAGTCCATTTAAGGTGCTCTCATAACTAAAGAAATTATATTAAAATACCAATTACGGGAATTTTCAACCTATAGTCAGGAATTGACAGCTCCTGCTCCTAAACAACCAAAAACTACAGTGAAATGTAACATTTGTAATTGACATCCAAGCTAGGAATGGCAGCAGCGGAGTTTGTGCAACCTTTGTGAAACATCAGTTTCTGGAGAGTAATAGGACATTTACTGGCTTTATAATAGATGTAAAAATCTCATATGAAATAAGATTTATTTTGTTCTGTAGAACTAAAACACTAGTGAAATCACCATATAGAATCAAGGCCTAAACTTCTTAACCAATGAATATATGCATAAAGTATCAGAAAATCTGAGTTAAATGTTTTCGTTTTCCTGAATGCAAATAACTGTACTGTGCTGTTTTATGATCTGTTTATTCTGTGTGTTTTCTCAAATGAAAATAGTCTGCCTACAACTCTTATGTGATAATGTGGTTAGACCAGAATTGCTAATAGAACCTTTCATAGTCACATGAATAGAAAGGTCTTGCTTGTCATCCCTAAGAAAATAATTCCAAAATTTGACACATATATGAATCGTAAGGTGAAATGCAGTGGCAACGATGAGAGCATAGTGAATCAGTTGCCCTATTTATATAGGTCACCCTCAGTACCAGACAGGTGAATAATTGTTTCTATTGAGAGTTACATGCCCAAGGATTATTTTCTTTATTTAATAAAAAAAAAACTTTTTATTTAATAAAAAAAATTTTTTTAACTGATAGTGAATCAGTTGCCCTATTTATATAGGTTACCCTCAGTAACAGACAGGTGAATAATTGTTTCTATTGAGAGTTACACGTTCAAGGATTTTTTTTTTTTGAGACAGAGTCTCAATCTGTCCCTCTGGGTAGAGTGCTGTAGCATCATAGCTCACAACAACCTCCAACTCTTGGGCTCGTGGATCCTCTTGCCTCACCCTCCCAAGTAGCTGGTACAGCCAGCACCCACTACAAGTCCTGCTAGTTCTTCTACTTTTAGTAGAGACTAGTTCTCACTCTTTCTTGCTCAGTCTGGTCTTGAACTGCTGAGCTCAAGCAATCCACCGATCTCAGCCTCCCAGAGTGCTAGGATTACAGGAGTAAGGCACCCTGCCCAACCATGCCCAAGGATTAATGCAGCCCTGAAAAGTTGAGGGTTTTTCTCTGTGTACCTCAGTCCCATTAAAATTCCACCCAGTTCTCTTTCTCCCTCCTCTCTATCTGGAAATTAAAACAATGTGGTTAGAAAGATAATCCTAAAGATGGGAGGCATGCCCTAAACATTCAGGCATATTAGCATTGCATAGTAGCTGAGGGAATTTGGATGAGTCACTTAGTCTTTCTGACTTCAGCTTCTGACAAGACTATTTGAGGTGACAAATGAGAAAACAATTATAAAAATACATGAAAATCATGAAATAGTTTTTATAAAACTAGCATAGATTTCATAATCAACATTCCTGGGTTGCATTCTAATTCTCTGCCCTGACAAAAGTCAGTTTCTTTATCTCTGAAATCAGGATAAGAAAATAATTGATTTTGAATGTAGAATGACATAATATTTGTGAAAACGCCTCATAAACCTTAAAACTCTCCAAACATTAGTATACCAATTCCTAAATTATTTTCTTAGGGCCACCTTTTCCACAAAACCCAAGTTAATAAAGATGTTTCTCCTTTCTTTTTTTTTTTTTTCGAGACAGAGCCTCAAGCTGTCCCCCTGGATAGAGTGCTATGGCTTCACTGCTCATAGCAACCTCCAACTCCTGGGCTCAAGCGAGTCTCCTGCCTCCGCCTCCCAAGTAGCTGGGACCACAGGGGCCCGCCACAACGCCCGCCCGGCTATTTCCTGGTTGCAGCCATCATTGTTGTTTGGCTGGCCGCCACCTTAGGCGCATTTGGCTGGCGCCTTAGCCGCTTGAGCCACAGGCACCGAGTCTGTTTCTCCTTTCTAATCACTGCTTTCACAATCTTTACAACACAATTTAGTGTTGCACTAAGTTCTGTAAATTTTTTCTCTAATCATTTCATCTATATATGTTTTTGTTTTGTTTGAGACAGGGTTTCATTCTGTTGCACAGGTTGGAGTGAAGTAGAGGGATTCATACCTCACTGCAGCCTCAAACTCCTGGGCTCAAGCAATCCTCCTGCCTCAGCCTCCCAAGGAACTAGGACTAGAAACTCAGGCTACCATGCCCAGCTAATTTTTCTGATTTTTTTGTAGAGACAATGTCAAGCTGTGTTGTCCAGGCTATTCTCAAATTCCTAGTTCCAAGAGATCCTCCCTTCTCAGCCTCTTAAAGTACTAATTTACTGGCATGAGCCACAAAGCCCAGCCTCATTCATGTATGTTTTATGTCTCCCCAGAGGTTTAAAGCTCTTTGACATAATAGACCATTTTATCCCATGCATTTTATATTCTCCATATGTTCTCCAGTTTATTCATAGCAAAGTCCTGATTGTGTAAAGTCAACATTTTTTAATTTATTAATTTTTATTGGTTGCCTACTACATACAGGTACATTACATGACTTATTTAATTTTCACAATAACCACTTTACATAATAAAAAGCTACTCTAAGAGATTACAAAGTGACAGATTTAGGATTCAAGGCTAGGTCAAACTAGTGTTCTTTCCAAGTATCCTATTGCCTCCCTATAATTCACCCTCCATGCTGCTATGTTTATATAGTTCCTAAAGAAACTGTTTCTTCCCTATGGCCTTATTCATGGTTTGAGACCCAGAATCTAGAATAACTATCCACTACAGAGAAAAGAAAGAGAGAAAAACAAATACTGAGTTAGGAGGGAAAAAAAATCACTTTTAATTTTGCCAGAATTCCTCCCTTAAGAGAAACAACTTTTTTTTTTTAGCAGTTTTGGCTGGGGCTGGACTTGAACCCACCACCCCTGGTATATGGGCCAGTGCCCTTACTCCTTGAGCCCCAGGCACCGCCCAAGAGAAACAATTTCATTTAAGTGTCACAAAGAGAATAGAAATGTGCAGAAATACTCTATCTATAAGCATGAACAAAGAAAAAAATAATTTTAATCTATCCATTCTCATATTTTGTTCACTGTAATAATTCATGGAGCTCTGCCTAAGTCAAATACAGGTCTTCATGTTATTTTAAAAGAAGCTTTTATTTTGTCTTTCTTTCAAATATAGTCAAGAAATTTGTAGTTATTTTATAAAATTTTTATTTGAAATTATTTTAGACTAAGAGAATAGTTTCATCGATAATACAGAATGTTCCTACATACTTTTTATCCATCTTCTTCTAATGTTACCATCTTATATATAGTACATCCATCAAAACTAAGGAATTAGCATTGCTACAATACCATTAATTAAATTCGAAAGACCATATTTGGATGTTTACACTAATATCCTTTTCCTGTCCCAAGGTCTAATACAGAAATACCATATATTACATTTAGTTGTCATGTCTCTGTAGCCTCTTCAAATCTGTGACAGTTTCTCAGTCTTAACACTTCTGAAGACTCAGGAACTTTATAAAGTTGCCTCCTAGTAGCTGGGACTATAGGCGCCTGCCACAACGCCCAGCTGGTTTTTTTTGTTGTTGTTGTTGCAGTTGTCATTGTTGTTTTAGTAGGCCCTGGTCGGGTTTGAACCCACCACTCTCAATGCTTGTGGCCAGCACCATAACCACTGTGCTATGGGCACCGAGCCAAGTAAACATATTTTCAACTGTAGAGCACTATACAAATATTAATTGTTGCTGTTGTGTTTAAGCTTTTGAGTTGCTTAGTGAGGCTTAGTTTTTCTTACTTTACAAAAGGACTTTGATGTGAGTATCCAAATGAAAAGGCTTGTTGAATCTCAGAATATGCCAAAACCATAATTACACAGTGATAAAAAGTCCCCTTGGGGTTGTCAGTCTGTTTTTCACCTCTGTTTATCTATAAATACAAGAAAGGGCGGCGTCTGTGGCTCAAAAGGGTAGGGTGCTGGCCCCATATGCCAGATGGGTTCAAACCCAGCCCCGGCCAAAAAAAAAAAAAAAGAAAGAAAGAAAGAAAGGGGAACACTTTGAGATCATTTAAAGAAATCATAATTACTGCATACACATTTCCAAAAGTTAATAATTCATAACTGTGCATACTTGAGTCAATGAGGGGAAAGCACAGAATAATTTGACTAAATCAGAATTCTGTAAGTCTTTTAAAGTGATTATGAACTACTGAAGAAAAAGATTTCCATGATTGTTAGGATTTAATATCATAAAAGCTGATTTTCAGTATTCAAGTGATATTCAAATGATATATCACTACCGAGTTAAAAGAGAAATCACTACTTTCTTTCTTTCTTTTTTTTTTAGAGACAGAGTCTCACTTTGTCACCCTTGGTAGAGTGCTATGGTGTCACAGCTCACAGCAGCCTCTAGCTCTTGGGCTGAAGGCAATTCTCTTGCCTCACTGTCCTGAGTAGCTGGGACTACAGTCACCCACCACAACACCCGACTATTTTTTGTTGCAGCTTGGCCGGGGCTGGGTTTGAACCCGCCACCTTCAGTATATGGTACCAGCACCCTACTCACTGAGCCACAGGCGCTGCCCAAGAAATCACTACTTTCAATATAATAGAAAGCATGACTCAAATCTTTTGGGTAAACCATATTACAGCATTAGCTTATTAAGGGTGGAAATACTATTGAATCTACTTCAGTGAACTGTCACTCAATAAATATTAAATTTTCATCAGAGGGACTTTGTAATGCTTATGTTCTCTGAACTAAGTCTCTAGCCTCTGTGCTGCCGTGTCTGGTTTACCTAATAGGCAGACTAAACACATGCTTTAGGGGACCATTGAAACATGAAATAAAGAAAAAAACTTTACTGAAGAATTTAATATATTGGCGGCACCCATGGCTCAGTTGGTGGGGCCGGCCACATACACCCAGGCTGGCAGGTTCAAACGTTCAAACCTGGCCCCGGCCAACTAGACAACAATGATAACTGCAACAAAAAAATAGCCAGCTGTTGTGGCAGGCACCTGTAGTTCCAGCTATTTGGGAGGCTGAGGCAAGAGAGTCGCTTAAGCCCAAGAGTTTGAGGTTGCTGTGAGCTGTGACCCCATGGCATTCTACCCAGGATGACATAGTGAGACTCTCGTCTCAAAAAAAAAAAAAAAAAAAAAGAAGAATTTAATATATCAACATAAGCACTGGAGTAGCCATCATAAGAAAAATCAGAACAACATTGGATTTTTATCTCTTATTTTTGGGTTTTGTATATACTTTTATTTTTATTACATATAAGGAAGAGATGTTAGGGCATTATAATCTTTTTAGTGCTTAGGACTTCCAAATATCTTAATCTGGTTCTGTGTGCATCTTAAATTATCATAATTTTTATTTACTCAGTTATTCAGCAAAAAGTATTTTATTTCATGAAAATTTTAACACATTTATACCTATATTTTAACATACTTAATACAATTTTTCTAGTATGAAACCAGATAAATGCTAGAAAGCAACTCATAAGTTGGAGTTCTGTCTTCTCAGCCAACAGGGGTACCACATCATCACACCCTCCAGCTATACTAAAAGATTCCATAGTTTCCAGAATAATCAAAAGTAAATCATTATTTCTTACTTGAATTAAAATGAAATCTTAAATATTCTGTTTGCAATGTCTAAATATATGTAAGAAGAAAGAGAGGAGTCAATTTCTTTTGTTGCAGTTCCCAGTTGAGTCACAATTCAAGTTCAGTTACCTGAGAAAAGCATTCTGGTTATTTTATTTTCCCCTCAACAATTCAGTTATGGAAAACATTGCCAGATTCTTCCCAGCTTCAACTTTCCCTCTGCCTACCAGCCAGTCTTAATGTGTTTTGTCGTTAATATTACAGTATACTTCAAGGAGACGGGTACAGATGTTACTTGTGGATAAACTTGCCAAAGACCGGTTCTAATTAGACCACTTGTCATTTTTTGCTTGGTTTCATTTTGACCACTGGGTGCATCAGGCAACCAACTGTGTTGGATATTTTGAAGAGTAGAAAAATACAGAAAGCAGTAGCTTATTTATCTCATATAGCTAAAAGACAAGTACAAAGTACAGAGAGTTGGTGTCAGATGATTAAACCATTAGGAAAGAATCCATTTCTTTACAACTAGAAACCCCCCTCACATCCCCAATCCCCGCAAACCAACCAGTATCAAAGTTAATGAAAGACAACTTAAACAAAGAAGTGGCTTTGTTAGAAAACATTTCCAAGACTTATTTTAAATTCTGCTTTGTGAGTAATTGTTTTTCTCCCTTTCCTCCAAGAAGACGAATATTTCAGTTTCTTCGTCCTTGGAACATTCAGGCTTCGTAAGGATTTGTTACCTACACAATGTGCTAAATTTTCGTAAACTCAGCCTATACAAGACTTACTTTTTCTGAACACTGTGCTCATGGTCTGGTTCTCTCCCTCACCCCCATGGCCACCTCTGCCCACTGTTCATCTGGCAGGTGCGAGGCCAAGACCCGGGGCTCAGCGCAGGAGGCCGAGTTTACTCAGTGCGCGCGCCCTAGAGGAGGCGGCTGCAGCCGCAAGGCCTGGCCGCTCAAACTTTTCGAGGCTGGCAGGGGAGCGCGGAGGCGGGCCGACCTGCCTAGCTAGGGCTGGAGAAGACTCCCTCTACGCCAGCTTGCTCTCAGCCAGAGTGGATGAGACTTTAAGGCCCCGCTGCTTTCCACCACAGTCTTAATTAACAACACCCCCCGTGCGCGTTCCCGTAGAGCTCCGGGCAGCCCGAGGTTTCGCGCCGCAAACACCAGCCAGTCCACCAGCCGAAGGATGGCAGGCCCGGATCGGCTAGGCAGAACCCGGCTCCAGCTGGGGCCTGGCGGTGGGGTTGGCGGGCGAGAGCCGGCGCTAGAGACAGAGGGAAGGAGGCGGGGAGGAAGGGCGCGGGGCCGAAGGGGAGGAGCCCGCGAGGCCGCGAGCGAAAGCGCCAGCAGGGCGGAGGGCGGGGCGTGGGCCGTGCCCGGCCTTCCCGCTCCCGCGGAGCAGCAACTCGGCCGAGCCTCCTTAAAACTCTGCCGTTAAAATGGGGGCGGGTTTTTCAACTCAAAAAGCGCTCAATTTTTTTCTTTTCAAAAAAAGCTGATGAGGTCGGAAAAAAGGGAGAGAAACCGGCACCGTCTCTGAGAGGCAACAGAAGCAGCAATTGTTTCAGCGAAAAAAGAAGCAAGAGAAGGACTGAAGGAAAAGAGCAGAAAGGGGGAAGACCCGCAAGTGTCTGTAAGAGTGAAGGGAGCTGAGCCTGGCAATTTGGGGATATCAGCTACAAAAGCAACTGTCACTGGGAGCACTACGGCTTGGGAAGAACCTTTGCTGCTAGGCTGGGCTCCAGGACACAGCTGGCTGGTGGCTGCCCTGTCCGGAACACAAGTAAGGGCACGGCACAGGCCCGGGACCGCGAGAGGTTGGCGAAGTGGCACTGGGCACTGAAGCTGCCGGGCTCTCTCCAAGAAGGCGACCGGACTGGCTGAGCCCTGGAATTGTGGCGACTCCCCCTACTTACAGCTTGGCCTGCACTTCCCAGGAACCTCCCCATCTCCCAGAAAACCGGGAAAGGAAGGAAAAGACGGCGGCGGCAACAGCTCAATGAATGCCTACAGTGGAAAGCTTGAATTAGCTCGGTCGTAGGCGGGAAGTTACCGGTGGGCTGCCCTGTGCAGCCGAGATGCTGCCCGGAGCTGCCCCAGCGACCCGGGCCCGATAGACACTTTCCGCATCGCTTTCCTCCTTTTTCAGGCTGCCGGGAGTCCGAGGACCTTGTGGGGCAGGCATGACGGGCTTGTTGGGGGCCCGCTGCCCTCCTGGCAGCCTCTGGAGACGCGCGCGGAGCCCGGCTCCCACGACCTCTGAGGCTCGGCCGGGCGGCGGCAGCCTGGGGGGCGAGCTCCAGAGCCTTCCCGCTCGGCGTTAGCCCTCGGTTCGTCCCGGACGTGACTAAAGGCTCTTCTGGAGAAGCCGAGAGCTCCAGGGGGTCGTTAAGACCTTTAACTTGAGAGCCAAGAAACTGCTACTCTCGTTTGCCTTTTGCGATCATCTTTAACCCCCCCGAGCACGCCAGCATCCAGCCACCTCGGCGTTTCCCCAGCAGCTGAGGACCCAGGACTATCCCTTCGGCGAGACGGATGGAAACCGAGCCTCTTCGAGGACCTGCCCCTGCATTTCTGGCTGACGCGGCTCAAGTCACCACCGTGAACAAGGGTGGGTTAATGCCTTTTCTTCCGCAGTATTTTCTGCCCTGATCTAGTCCCTTAAGACTCCACACACATTGCTCACAGAGTTCTGTCGCGTAGGTACATGACAGCTCTGCCTACATCTTACATCCACAGTAATTAACCAGGAATGTATGTGTGTCTGTGTCTCTCTGTTGAATCACTGGAATTCTTCATAGGGGTTAAGCTAAAAAGCGAGGAGAGGAGCCCCTCTCCAATGGCTCAGTTTTGCTGAATAATCACGTGTGAATCGAGGGGCGGGCTTTTGGCAGGCAGATCTTACTAGTATTTACTACCAAGCTCTACTCCAGATTAACCATCCCAGTCCTTCTGTCAGTCTCCGATGCCATCATGCAGCCTGGTTAGGAGCAAAGGAAAGAGGAAAAAGAAAAACAACTAATTCATCTTTTCCCGATCGTCAGGACCCTAAAGAATGGCCGAGCCTTGGGGGAACGAGTTGGCGTCCGCAGCTGCCCGGGGGGACCTAGAGCAGCTTACTAGTTTGTTGCAAAATAACGTAAACGTCAATGCACAAAATGGATTTGGAAGGACTGCGCTGCAGGTTGGTATTCAGAGAGGTGGGGAAAACAGGTCAGTAATGTTGCCTACGTGACCCGGGTTTCTAGAATGACAGCTTTTAATCTTTCAGTGGTACAAAATTTCACTGTTTTCAAACCTAGTTGGTTGCCATATTTTATATCTTTAAGTGGATCCAACTCCCCAGAATGACGTACTTTGAACAAATTCGTCAAATCCAATAACATCTTCGATATCAAGTGAGTTCCAGGTTTGGTCTTAATTTTTGGAATGTTTTTGTGACGGTGGGGATTTTAAAGTAGTCATAGTAGCGCCGAGGTTTGTTTTGTTTTGTTTTTAAAGACAGCTCTGTAAACATATTATTATGATTATTTGAAGTAAATACACTGCTATTAGTGGTTTCACGTACTTTGCCCCCAATAATGACTTTAATGTTAATTTTTTAGACTACTGGTAAGGGTGTTTTTCCTTCAAATGCTTCAGGTTTTGACAAACGACCTTTCCTCATTTGGAATGGGTGGCCTGGGCACCGGGACAGGATGTACATTTCACAGTTAATGAAATACCATCCACTCATTCAGGAGTGGGAAATAATAAAAATTTTAATTTTCTAATCAGAGCTCAGCTGCAGTATTTTTGTCTCTGTGATCATGTCGTGGTATGCTCTAATTTTCAGTAATTAGATTTACAGGAAACAATTGACATGTGTCCAGCTGCCAAGAATTATACCTGATAATTTTTTTTCTCCTCTGAATGTTATATGTAATTTAGTTGAAAAGCTTAGAAACAGAAAAATGGCAAAATAGTATCAAATAGTTGCTTTATCGGAGTTCTGATGACATTCTTTCTGAGCTATTCTTATTTGGAAATGCAACACTTGAACTTGTTTTTGAGAACCTATTGGGGAGAGGGTTTTTAGCCGGCTTTGGGTTGCAAGAATTTGAAATTTACACGGAAAGAGATATACTACTAACAGATGAAATCCATAGAGTTTGTACATTTTAAAAAAGAATACACTGCCCTTGCAAAAATTTCAGTACGTAATACTATTACATTATTTATCTTATTTCAGGTAGATTAAGTGGGGAAAGGATTTTTTTTTCTTTTTCCACCTAGGAGTTTTGAACAGGTTTGGTGATGAGAGCAATGCCACAAATTTAATATGTTGAAAAGCTTCCTGTTGAAAACTCAAAAGATTATATAAACCTTACAAAGAGTGAGCCACTTAACCCATGTTCAGAGGACTTTTGACGAACAGGAAGATAGGAAGATTAACACTATAAAAAAATTTTGACAAACATTTTTAATACAACTCTGAATCTTGTTTATATTAAACATACTTATCAAGATACTAACACCCACTTATTGTGGCTTAGTGCTAGTACATAAAATGAAACACACACACACTAAACAGGAGTTTCAAAGCTTATTTTCAGTATACATAATCCTGACTCAAGTTATGTCATAACTCAGAAAGAACGTTCTTCAAAATCACTTCCAATGTTACTATTATTTTTTGTGAAAAAAGGCAAATTTACTTCTGCAATTATGTTTATTTAACTCAAGTATAAAAGCCTTTTCCTCCTCCCTAGTGTAGTTTTTCTATCAGGGCAGTATCAAAGGCCTTAATCGTACATTTGCTTCACAAAGATCCAAGGTGTCTGTCTTTTATTTTTCTCATTCTAGGTCCTTAAATGTGACTAAGTCTTTAGAGACAGTTGTGGCCAAAATTAGGTTATATTAATTTTTAATGAACAAAAGTATATTTCATTAAAGTTCTTAAAAAATTAACTATGTATCATTTTTTACCACTGTATCAAAGGAAGGGGTAAGAGTCAACAGGGTTTTATCAATGGGTAATCCTAATACCTTGCCCAACTATATAGTTTACGTTTATAAAATATTATTCATCACTCCAAATATGTTTTTATATTACTTAATTTGTGAACATTTTTATAAAACATTTTAATCTGTTTAATCTATTCTCCAATAGATTATCATTAGATTTCATAAATACTCAGTTTCTATTATGTAAGCTATCTATTTATTATAAATTTAGATTAATATGAATATACCTAAATATAAATGAAAGCAGTTAAAAATGCAGAAAATTCCTGGCATGGCAATAAGATTAATATTTTTCAAAACTAAATTATATACATGTATTTTTATACTTATATGCTGCTCTACAAGATACTTTATAATTATGAGATACTAATACCAATCTCTTATTATTAGAGTGAAATATAGTCTAATAACAGCAAATAAGTCCTTGTGATATGAATTATTTGTATATTGATAGTAAACATTAATACCACATTGTGACTTTTAAAATGTTGGCAGTTTTCAAATAAGTATTCCTAAATGCCTGCTAATAACTGCAAAGGGAAATAAAATGGAATCACCAGTTGAATACTAAATGGACTCAAACCACAAGACAAGGCTGTTCATGTACTAAAACACTCATTAAATATCTTATTCTTTCTTCTTTTGCTCACTCGAAAATAAGAAGGCTAGTGAGAACTTTGAGCAATACTAAGTAATGTAGCAGGATGACTATTTCATTCTTTTTAAGAACAGTTGCCTTACAGTCATTTCCTATCTAATACAAGGCATATCAGGAACTTAATTTTACATAAATTGATATTATAAGCAATGTAGAACAGTGTTGGTTTATTTAACACCTTAAGAATCAGTAACAGTCTGTAATTTGAAATGAAAGATTCTAAGCACTGAATACACCTAGGAGGCAATATTAAATAACTTGCAAAGAAAAATATATTTTAATGCAACACTTAGAACATTTGGTACCTTTTCTATTTGGAAGGAACGTGTAAAAATTAATCATTTAAGAAAATATCAGGTCTAGATTTTTATCAGATAATTTTTATACTAGGTGATGGACTCAGATGTGTTGAAACACTTGTTTTGGAGTATAGAGAGACTCACTATCCTTATTTGCTTTCAGCAGCTATTTAGAAAATTTTACCTCATTTCATTTTCCAGATAAATACCCAAGTCATATTTTATAAGTATGAATAAGCAAACAAAAAGAGACTCTTAAATTCCAAACTCCATTTCTTTTATTTTAATGAATTCATAAAACTACATAATTCTTCATGGTTGACAGAAAACTGAGTTGTCAGTGAATTTTATACAAGTTGCACAAATTATTTTCTACTGATCACTTGATCCTACTTTGATGCCATTTAAGATATTCCATCTTAGAAGCTCAGTTTTTAGAAATTTTCTTCCACTTTCACCTACTAGCTCTTTTCTGCAACTCTGCCCTTCGAACTGCATCCTATGGGTCTTTCCTAAGCACTCCACCAAAAATAAATAGGTACATAATTAGAAGGGCAGGTAGTCATTTCTGTAGCATGAGCACTTGAAGGCTTCCACCATTTTTACTTCTTTTCTAGGTTATGAAACTGGGAAATCCCGAGATTGCCAGGAGACTACTACTTAGAGGTGCTAATCCCGATTTGAAAGACCGAACTGGTTTCGCTGTCATTCACGATGCAGCCAGAGCAGGTTTCCTGGACACTTTACAGACTTTGCTGGAGTTTCAAGCTGATGTTAACATTGAGGATAATGAAGGGAACCTGCCCTTGCACTTGGCTGCCAAAGAAGGCCACCTCCCTGTGGTGGAGTTCCTGGTGAAGCACACCGCCAGCGATGTTGGGCATCGGAACCACAAAGGGGACACCGCCTGCGATTTGGCCAAGCTCTACGGGAGGAACGAGGTCGTTAACCTGATGCAGGCAAACGGGGCAGGGGGAGCCTCAAATCTGCAGTGAATGTGGGGACGGCTTTCTCACAAGGTCTCTACTTTGTCAGTTAATTTGGGGGCTGTTATAACCATTTTAATATCATTTGTTAAAATACAGTTTTGTCATATTTTAAGCAGGTAGTTAAATCTTCTGAAATTGCATAAGTAAAAATCTTACAACAGCTTATGAATATATTTAAGCAACATTTCTTTCGCCTGCAAAATCCTGCCTTCTAACGTGTAATTGCAAATAGTTTGGCTTTCCTCTGAACATTTTATCTTTCCTTGCTTTCCCGCTTTGCCAATCTCAATACTCAACTTGGAAAGTTTGTTTTTAAAATGGTTTGTCCTGATGCTTCTTTTACCTAATTAAAACGCTTTTTCAAAACAGGACAAGGTTTTTCTGTGATTTTTCACTCTATAACCCATACACAACTTGCCACTTGCTAAGGTGAACTGTACTAAAAATGCATTGATTTTGATGTTAGAAAAAGTTTTCCATTTGACAATTGGAAAACTAGACATTCTTTTATGATTCAGGTATTCTTTTCTTCTTTTCCCCATATCCCTACCCACTCCTCACATTTTTCTTGGTGCCTAGTATTTCCAATTTAACACAGAATAAGGACAACATATTTTGAAAATCAAACTAGAAATCATACCATGTAAACTCCCTAAAGTTCAGTCCTCCCTTTTTCTCAAAATTAAGTCAAATAGTTGAAGGACAGATTTCAGAACTGTCGATCTGAAAACAAATTAATCTTAGCTCCAAAAGCCAGTTTTAAAAGAAAACACTACCTTAAAAGTGCTTGCCATTACTTGATTTTTTAATCACAACATTAAACAAATAATACACTTCCCAAAAATTATAAGTACACTAAGTGTAACATTGACTTTTTCTCCCCAAATGTCAGAAATGTAAAACTAAAAAGTGTTTAAGTATTAAAATATAATACCAGCTTGTAGAGAATAAAAAACACAGCAAGGAACAATATGTAAATTTGAGATAAAGGTCACAACTATGTTAGAGTCTGCAGAATAATAAATGTAGTAACTTGTGTAATAATAAATAAGTTATTCCCACAGATGGCACCTAGTTTCCACAAAACTTTTTAGTAAAGGAGTATAAAATCTCTTAAGGAACATGTTAAAGGAATTTTTTTTTTGAAGGAAAGAAATTCCAAATTTCCAAGAGGAGTTTTCCAGCATCTACCACATAAACTCTGTCATCTTAAGATTATCTAAATTTACAAATACTTTATCATCTCCCACATGATCAAAGATGTTTTATGTGAAAGTTTCCTCCTTCTCCTTCATAAGCTCTGTGCCCTTGCTCCATAAAGAACAAAATACTTCAAGGTTTGTTGAAGGACATGCTCTGAAGCCTGCTCTAAGAAGGATTAGAATGATTGCAGGGAGTGGTTTTCAGCAATTTATTTTTCAAGATAGAATAAAAGAACATAGGAGGAAAAGTTTAAACCTTTTCATTTTGCACTAAAATTCACAATCTCTAACTGCAAGCCTTTGACTTCTGCCATCTTTAACCACAAGTTACTAAATACATTTTTGATGGCAACATAAAATTAAACTCAGAACACTTCTTTAAAAAGGAAATAGAAATTGAGATGATTTTGAAGAAAAAAGTATTTTGTATTCAAAAATAGTCACTATGCAAAATACACTACCTTAGCTGAATATTTTTTTTAAATACAACACTATTACTGAAAGTAAGTGCTTCTTATATAAGCGGCAACTATAAAGATGGACGTTCTGAATTTAAAATGGATTTTACAGTATCCAGTCTCAGCATGTACTATAAGGTGAAAATTCCCTTTAAAGATTTCATAAGCAAAAAAAAGAAGTACTTCTGCAATTGCTTTGTTCTCGGGTGGTCGGAGCACGACGGGGGAGGAAGCTCTATCTTTTCATCAGCCTAAAATTTGCTAGGCATTAAAACATTGCCACATTACTCTGGCTCTTCGCAGGAAGTAGCTTTGCTAATCTAAGTATTTTAGAAATGAGTTGTGTGGTCCCCTCTAGGAAATATGAAAAGCCAATGTTCAATCTCTCAAAAACCTCGACAACATTCAGTAAGACTCTTGAATATCCCGAAATGTATAGGATGGAAGAACGGATGCTGCTGAGTTTAATGGAGTCTCATTTGCAGTGAACTGAGGTGGGGAGGAGTCTAAACTTACTCAGACGCAAGAGGACGGGGGGCAAGTGCCAATTAATAGAGTGCCAGAGTCCCAGGGAGAGACGCTATAGTAAGGATGGAGAATACAAAGCAGAGATGCGCTCCCAAATTCAGTTCTTCACTGTGTCCGCACTCATACCGGGAAACAGGCTCAGCCAAGTTCATACCTGGGGGTTGTGGGCCAACAGGACCTCAGTCCATGTTCTGTTCCCTGAACTACTAAGCCAAGTGCCTTTTATTGTATTTTTGGTAGTGAATTAATAATTTTCTGATAAACATTATGCATCTCGCAATGGGTATGAGTTCATGTGCACACATACACTTAGGACTAATAAAGTATTCTGTCCTGGGAAAGCAATTTGCTGTGTAATATGACAAATTTCCCTTGTCCTATTGATCAAATGAACGTCGTAGAATCCGTGGGTCCGGACTGGTTTCAAAATCTCAGTTCCCAGAAAGGTGCTTTTGGCTTTTACCGGTGATAGAATAGTCAAGCACTGGATGGTTGCAGTGCTGGAGCAAGAAGGGTGGTCCTCACTGCCTTCCTGACTACTCTAAGCAACCCTGGTGAAAAGGCTCTAGGGGGAAATCCCTGTCTTGATCTCCGGAGACTGTTTTGCTTTCTCACGGCAGTTGCATGAAAACAGATCCACGCAGGAACCTAGCGAGAGGCAGGAGACAAACCTCCCGCCTGAGAACGCAGTAAAGCTCTGCACGTAGCAAACCTAAGCTCTCTGCCGAGGGGCTGCGAAGACATCTTTTCTGTCCCTTTCAAACTCGTTCTCCAGATTCCGATTCCAGCCCCCAGAGCCCAAGTGAGAAAGCTGGAGCCCAGGGCTCCCTCAGGGCGCGCGGAACAGCCCGGGGTGGGGGTGGGGAAGCTTCAAAACCGTTAGCTCGCGTCTTTTTTCCCCTCCCTCTCTAAAGTTTCTTTTCTTTTCTCTTCCTGTCCAAATATTTCAAATTTCCGCGCCTTAAATAACAGTCTCCTTTTATTTAGTTAGTTTCCTCGGCAGGTTTGGCCGCCCGCTTGTCTCTGCCCCCCTACCGGCCCGGGGCGCCTGGGGCGCCTCGGTGCTGCCTGCAGCCCCCGCGCGCTGCCCCCGGCCCAGCTAGCGCGGCACGCAGCGGGCCCGCCGGAGCCACAGCCCCCTGCTGCCGCGACCTCGCCTGACCCGGCTGTCCGGGCACCGGGAGCCAACTCAGGCTGCCCCCAGCCCAGACGCCTGCCTGCCTAGCAGCTTGACTTCCCTCTCCGGACTTTGGAGCGTCTTCTGCTGTGGGGCTTGGATCCCGGTGGTCCTGGAGCGGCAGAGGGCCGCGGAGATAGGAAAGCAGCGGAGAAGGGCCGTGGCCGGAGCCTGCCCCAGCCCCCACCCCGGGTAACCTTGGAGCTGCCCTCGGAGCGAGTGAGTGCGCGGCCGCACCGGCCGGCTGGGGCGAGCTGGCGCACTGCGCAGCGGGCAGGAGGCGGGAGCTGGGGGCGGGGAGGGGCAGCGGGCTCCGGCGCCTCCGGGCCGCCGCCGCAGCGCCCCGGGAGCTGCGGGCAACCCGGGCGTCCAGCCCCCCATCCCCACCCCGCCCGGGTCCTGGCCCTCGGCAGCAGTCCCCGAGGAGAAGGCAGCCATCCCACTGGATGGCTCCTGCGACCTGTGCCTGAGGATTGGGGCTTGAGGGCGGCGTGGGAGCGGGGGCCGGCGGCCCGGTGAGTGCCCGGCTCTCCGCGGAGGTGAGCTGGCGGCGGGACGCAGCCGGGCGGCTGGTGCAACTCAGCGCCGCAAGCCAAAGCCAGCGGTCCCTCCCCTCCCCCCATGACAGCTGAGGACAGCCGGGCGCAGAGCCTCGCGTCCAACTGCGCGGAGGCAAATGCCTCTCTGGCTTCTTAGCCCTTTAGACTATTCGGAAAGTTGCCCTGTGGTTTTGCCTTTCTCCCCATAAATTATTAGACACCCAGGACTGAAAATGCATGTTCAATTCAGAAGACCCTCAGCCTGAAACACCGCGAATTGCAGGGCTGGGGTGCGCAAAACGTCTAGAAGGGGTCTTGTTTTTTCAATCTGGAATAGTTTCGAAAAATCGAGTACTGTATGGATCATCAGCGGTGCCTTAAAAGAGTAAAAATTCCCTAGCTCTGGATGTAGACTTGGTAAATTAAGGTTCCAGCGAAATGTTTTGCCATTTACTGTAGAAACACAGTGCGAGCTTCATCTGTTAGGATGTGGGTTTGGAATTTTCTGTGCTGTCTTTAATCCTCAAAGACATTAAATTAACAGCATGGTAACACACCTGGCAAGTGAGGAAAGGTTATCCTTGCCACCACAGCACCTGCAAAAGCACATGTGGAACCCACATATTTTGCTTCCTGAGTCCTAAAATGGCTTCTGAACCGTCCAGGGGTACCAGCACGTAAGGGGAGGAGGACGGGGACAGAAGGACAGTTTGTACATTTTTTAAAACTACACAGATACTATTACACTTCGGTTGTTCCACCTCACCTCTCTCTCCCAGCCCTGTCCTCATCGGTCAAGGAGGAATTTTAGTGTAGGCCTATTCAATAATTCTATATTCAGACTTTTTCTCTTCCCTCACATCTCCCTCCTGCAAACACACATAAACACATGCACACACACACAACAACAACAACAACCAGCCAAAAACATCAGCTCTTTTGGGGAGGAAGTACAAAACCACTAAATCTTTATCCAACTTCACGTCACTTCTTTTGGGCACTAAGAAGAAATCCTACGTCCAACCAATGCTGTGAAAGAAATAATTTACCAGGACTTCAAACACATTTAATTGGTATCATTAAAGTGATATTGTCCTTAAACATGAAAATAATGAGACAGTTTCTAGAATTGATGCTTGAAAAACTAAAAAAATCTTCCTGGAAACTTTCGGAGACAGAAGCTTCTACTCTTTAAATTTTATCAGTACTTAGAAAAAAAAATGATACTTTGTCTTGACCATATAAAGTAGTATGATGCTGACCAAATATATTTTTATTATATACTTTAGATTTTCAGATGTGTTATATGAATAATGAAAATACACATATAAAGAAAAACAGTCATCATCTTTTAATTTTAAACTGTTAATTTAGTAATGCAAACAAATTATCACACCATATTAAAATACAGTCCACTCCTCTCCTCCTTCTTAGTAGACAGTGTGCATAACATATTGGGAAAGAAATCTGTGTTTAAATTTATGCTTTGGAAACATGATTTCCTAAAATAAGAAATAATTTGCTGGCTTTTAGGAATGATTATTCTTCAATTTGGCTATTTCATGCACTAAAAATACATATAACCATCTCCTTTTCTAACATTTTGGAACTATTGTATTGTATGTGTTCGGAGTTCTTGTTCCATAGTTTTCTCCTTCAGATATTTTTATTAAATAGTGAGTATCCTTAATGGTACAGCAGCATACTGATGCCCATTTTGCTAATTCAAGCACTTCAGACAAAACCTAAACAGGCCATTTCAAAATTAACATTTATTTCTTCTTTTGTCAAAGTTTGGAACAGATATGAATGAACGTTAACATTCAAAAGGCCTAGAATAATTAATTTCTGAACCAGTAGCATTATAGAGTGGTGATGCTTCAAGGTGAAATAAAAATACATGTCAGAAGAATAAATGAGATCAAATTATTCAATTAAGCAGCATTGGTGATGATTAACAGTATAATATTCCATAAGTCAATATTCATGTAGGCAACAGTGTGTATTGTGTTACGCTTTTTAACTGTGAAAGATATTATATGATAATCATAAGGTATAAAAGTAACTGATCACTCCAGAAACTCTTTTTCAAAATATAATTAAAACAGTAGTTTTAAAAAATATTTCACTATATTATCACCTGTGGTTTTGGCTGTCTCTCATCCTTTTTAAAAACCTTTTTCTATTTTTTTGCCTCCACATTTTAGGTAAGGAACAAAAACAGTGGGTCGATAGAGGTTTCCAATTCTCCTTTATTCCCACTTGGTCAGCCATCTATTTACCTATTCACCAAGAATACTTGAACATTTAAAGTCACATTTAATGATGCTAAAAAGTAGTTATTATCCCTATTAATTCAAATTTATGATAGGTTTGTGAGTGAAAAAGCATTCATTCTGTATTTTATTTAAAATAAAGTGAAAAAAGTTGTACATTAGGTTACAGCAATCCTGTCTTTATATTTAAAATACAATAAGTTGAAGTGTTAAAAACACTTAGCATTTTGATACATGGTAAGATTTTCAGCATAAAATTAAGATTTAGAAGATCTTAAATTTAATTTCTGGTCTTCAAAAAATAATATAATGTATTTTAATTTGCCGTATTAAAATAAGGCTAATTATTTTAACTAATAAAAAGTTAAATTGTTAATACTTATAGAAAAATATGAATAGAGGACTAGAGCAAACCCAAGGCAACTTTTTAAAAATAAATTATTCCTACTGGTAGCTTATATATTTTAAATGTAGTGTTTGTTATTTTATAATTATATTTTACATGTGTCACATAGACCAAAGTTTTCTATAGTTTTCCATAAGTATCTTGTTGTTACTATGGAGGTAATCAAAATAATGTTTTTTGGTCCCATTCTATATGAGTATCTTTATGTATATGTGTGTGTGTTGAGCTATTTCTTACTAATGGATATTTTGAACAAATACTACCAATTCACTTTAAATTTTGATCTACTAAATAAATATATGCTGATAATATTTTAGATATAAGTTAGATCATTTTCATTAATGATCCTAGGAAGCATTTAAGTTAAAAACTTAGAACTGAAAACACTGATGCAGGTCTTAGTTCTACTTAGTAATTATTGTCTCAAATTTTTGTCATGAGTCAAATGTATTTTAAGAAGCCACTTAACATCCACCGTTTGGAAATTTTAAATATTAGAAATAGAATGGTTATAGTGACAGGAGGATGAATGGATATTTTAGATGTCTTAGACAGTCATGCCTGCAGGTTAATTTAGCAATATTACATGATGGGAAATTTGCTAAAGAATCTAAAAGTAAGGACAAAACAAGACTAATAAAAGATATTTGTCCAAGAATCCAAAAGCAGGGCCAATAAGACCAAAAACATTTTTTTCCATTACATCACAGTGGTAAATAGAAATAAAATGATTTTCTTTAATTTTCTTTATTTAATTTTACAGTTTCCTGTGACATGTTCTGCAATCTTCACTTGGGTAATGCTTTATAAACATATAGCTAGAAAAAAACACTGTTTATGGTCACTATGTATAAATTACATATATAATGTTTTCCTTATATACAACAGACACATATTCTTTCCCAAAGTAGCAAACTCAACACCATTCTAAAAGAGTGCATGGATACAGTTGGACATCTGGACTAGACTAAAGGGCTATTAAATGTGAAGCCAGCCTAGGGCCACATGGAAGGGAGCATTGAACTGACAATGGTGGTAATTTGCTCAAGACTAATCAAAATGGCTCTAAGCTGGTATAAACTGCCTACAGTTGTTTAAATATACCATGTGCCTACCGAAAAAACAAATAACTCTATACAAAGACTGTTAAATGAAAGAAGATATGTATATATTTTTTTAGTCCAGAGGGACATCACAGATGTCATAGGGAAAATATTAATGCTGCAATATAAAAGAGAATTGTACACAACAACATCAGCTGAATATCAATGATTGCTTTCGATTTCTTTAAGAAGGGCTTATTTATCATGTTTTAAAGATTTAAAATGCACAGTTCTTTAAACATATAACTATTATCTATAAACAGCAACACATATTATTTTATTAATGTTCTAATTTTTAAGAAGTACCCCCAAATATTTGTTAGTTTATCAGATCTTATTGAAGGATCTTGCACCTAAGATCAGCAAATGGAATTTCTGGCTTATCAGCATAATTTGATCAGTGCTTTTTAAGGAAAATATTCTATTTCAAATTACCAGGATGAAGATCTGGGAATTTGTAGTAGCACTTTTTTGTCTTTTGCAAACAGAGATTATATTTAGAATTAAAATAAGGTAAATTATCATTTCTATGGTAAAATGATATTTGGCATCTTTGTTTTCAGTTTAAATATGCAGAATTTAAACAAGAACAATGTATGACCACTGTAAGAGTTCTCTACTCAGCAACAGAATATACCAAAGAAAAATAAGATCAAAACATCAGACACAAAATTCAAGCCTCAGAACAACAATGATACTAAAACTACCAACAGAAAAATTGTCTCACACTGAAATTGTGTATTATTTGGGGGGGGAAAGGAGTGGTAAAAAATATGTAACATGTAATGTCTTTCCATTAGATTAAAAGATTGCTGGTTTCTTATCTCATATTTTAAGAAATAAAATCCTAAATATTTAGGAAAGGGCTATGAACATCCTAAAAACAAGTGGTTTCTGCTTAGGAAGCATGATAGTAATCGATCTCAGAGTATTCTCTGAAAATGTTTTAATGTAGTTATGAATATTTTAGGATATTAAAAACAATACAATTCTGAATTATATTGAATGTATTCATAAAATGTACAGGCTATTAAATCACATCTACACATCTAAAGAAAACAAGAGGTATTTTGATAAATGTTTTCTTTTCGGTGTTTCTTTATTTACTTATTCATTAAACCTGCATTTCAGTGAAAGAAAAGAAACACATCATCAATCAAGTTAATAAATCAATATTTATATTGCATCTGTATTACCTACCTTAATATTCAAAAACCCTTCATGGATTGGATTTTATTAGCCCATTTTACATATCAGAAAACTCAGATCTGATGATGTCGAATAACTTGTCCATGGTCACAGGCTGGTAATTTATAACATAAGGATATGAAGTGTTGTCTTTTTCTCCTGCACTATGGCCAGATGGAAAAATCTTTCAGGAAAATTACCACAAATCAGTCAACTCAACAGTCACATATTAAGCACCCATCATTATGGTCACTTAATAATAGGTTTACAATCTTGGGACTAATTACATCGAAGGTTTTCCACATCTATAAAATGGAGGCAATAATGCCTAATTTGCCATGTGATTGTAAATAAATGAAATGTATGCAATGTTCCTGGTACGGAGTAAGCCTTTAATAAATGGCACCTATTATTATGGGAATACCAAGTAACAGAAAATTCATTCCTGACCTCAAGGAACTTAAAAACTATTGAGGTAAATAAAGTTTACATATGGCATACTACAGCAACTGGAAAGCAGGGTACAAGCAAATGCACAGGACTGTGTGGTATAGATTCCAGCAAAAAGCACCTTTATTAGGAAAAATCTTATTGGAAGGTTGATGGTATAGATTTAAATATCCTACATTGGAAAATGTTTCTTACTGAGAAGAAAAAGAAAAAGCTACCTCGAAATAATTATTTGCTTTTCTAGCATATAATCTCTGCGGATGTTTACATGTAACAAATATATCAGCCGAACAATGGAAAGTGACTGCATAGACAGAAAATATACCCATAGAAGCAGGTATTTTGAAATATATTTTTCATTATTTTGGAACAAGTGACTATGATACTCTGAATCAAATACGAATAGAAAAATACCAAGGAGTTTCATAACCATTACACAATGGGATTCATAATAAGTAGTCAATATAGGATAGTGACTAGCTTTAGAGCCAGATAAACTTTATTCATAACTCTGGTACTTACTACGTATCTCACCTTGGAACAGGCACTTAACCCTTCTGACTTTTACTTTTCTCTTGTGTAAAATGAGTGTAATATTTACTTTACAAGCTTGTAATAATTATAAGTAATATATATTAATAAGTCACTTCAAACTCTAATATACGAAACTTGAAAAGCCAAAACCCGAGAGGTTACTTGAGGCTAAGATTTAATCATATTAGTCAGAAAGAATACAAAGTCCCTTTAGATGACCATGACCCTGAGTAAAAAAGGCATTTGCAAATTAAAAATACAAATTTTGAATTAAGATTTAAAGCTATTACTCCAAGCAACTTTACATACAAATGCATCTAATTAATGTACAAGCACATTCAGTTTAAATACTGAATGTACTTTTTATTAAATACTTTTTATATGCGAAGTATTGTTCTATATGCTGAGTAGTCAAAGGTGAGTAACACACCATCTCAGCCCTCAAGGAACTAGCAATTTTGTGAGAAATAAAATACCACGCACAGAATATTAGACACAATTAAGGGACAAAAATAAAATTTGACATAGAAAGTAATGACAAGTACTTGAGAGAAGACTAAACTCCAATTTCAGAAAGGTATCCTTGAAGAATCAAGTAGATTTTTATTCCCAACAAAATGAAGACTAGATACCCTTTAAAAATATTTCCAAAAGAAGACAAATTTCTGGATAAAATATTTTTTAAAACATATTTTGAAATGTCAAGTTGTACAAGTAAGAAAGTAAGAGAAATCTACAGAGACCAAAAAATGAGGGAAAGTGAGTCTCATGTTCTGGGCATCTCTGATCCCCAGTGTATTACTTTACTGGGGCTACCCTAATAATGTAATGCAAACTTGTTGCTCTGAAGAACAGAAATTTATTGTTTCACAGTTCTGGAGCCTGGAAGTCTAAAACCTAGATGTGTATAGAGTTGGTTCCTTCTGAATGCTGTAAGGGGCATCTGTTCCATTCCTTTTTCTTAGATTCTGATAGCTTCAGGCTTTCTGTGGCTGTGTATCATCTTCTGTCTGGGTCTTCACATCATCTTTCCTCTATGGGTTTCCTCCTGTGTGCCCCAATTTTCCCTATTTATAAAGACACCAGACATACTAGATTAAGGCCCACCCTAATGACCTCGTCTTAACTTAGTCATCTACCAAAACACTATTTTCAAATAAAATCATATTCACAGGGACTAGGGGCTGGTCCCAAGGTGGTACCCAATTCCTAGGCTCCAGCAATCCTACTGCCTCAGCCTCCAGAGGAGCTGGTATTTCAGGAGTATGCTATCACACCCAGCTTGTCTTTTGAGGAGAAATTTTCATTTAATGAGGTTAGGAAGAGCTGTATACCTCATATGGAGTGATGAGTGGATATAAATATGATATATCCAAATAATGAAATATTTTCAGTCATAAAAAGTACTGATATATGCCATAACATGGATGAAGCTTGAAAACGCTGAAGTACAAAGTTAAACGAATATTTTTATCAGCTGGGTACAGTGGTTCATGCCTGTAATCCTAGTGCTCTGGAAGACTGAGGCAGGTGTCACTTGAGCTCAGGAGTTCAAGACCAGCCTGAGCAAGAATGAGGACACACACACACACATGCTAAAAATAGAAAAACTAGCCAGGTGTTGTGGCAGGGTTCCCATAGTCCCAGTTACTCAGAAGGCTGAAGCAAGAGGATCACTTGAGCCGGGTTGCTGTGAGCTATGACCCCACGGCACTCTACCAGGGCAAACAGAGTAAGACTCTGTCTTTAAAAATAATAATAAATAACATTTTTATCATCCCTAGAAGGAACTTTATATCCATTAGCAGTCATTCCTCATTTCCCCATCCCATAGTCGTCCCTGACATTGTTAAATTTCTTGGGTGAGATAATGACCCTGTGGTAATGTGGGAGAATACCCTTGTTCTTAGAAGAAAGAGCTGGTTCTTTGAAAAGGTTAATAATACTGTTTATAAACTTTTAGCTAGATTGGTCAAGAAATACAGAAAATAAAAATTACAGATATTTCAAGGATAAAGGGAAATATTGTGAATAGATTTATGCCAATAAATTTCACAACCTGAATGAAAAGGGCAAATTTCTTTCTTTTTTTTTTTCTTTTTTTTGCAGTTTGTCCAGGGCTGGGTTCAAACTCACCACCCTCGATGTCTGGGGCCAGTTCCCTACTCACAGAGCCAGAGGCACCACCCAGGGCAAATTTCTTTTTGAAAGAAACAAATGATCAAAACTGAATGGAGAAATAAAAATCTGAACAGCGGAATAGTTTATTAAAGACATTGAACTCTTTAGTTTAAAATACTCCTGTAAAAGAAACTCCAGGCACAAATGACTTCATTGGTCAATTTTATCAAACTTTTAAGGAAGAAACAATACTACACAAACTCAGAAAATAGAGGAGGGAGAAATGATTTCCAATTCATTTTATGACATCGGCATACTGGGATACCAAAACCAGGCATCACAAAAAATAAAACTACAGACTATCCCTCATGAATATAGGTAGAAAAATTCCTAACAAAATACTAGCAAATAGAATTCAGAAATATATAACATAGTTTGAGCAAATGAAGGTTAGCCCAAAGCCCAAGGTCAATCAATTCAATTTTCTACATTAACACAATGTAGGTGAAAAACATCATCGCACCTCATATAGAAAAAGTCTTTTACAAAACTCAAAAATTTTTACAAAAGTCAACACCCATTAATGACAAAAACTCAAAAAATAATAAGAAAATAGCTTTTTTTTTTAAATCAAAAAGGCATTTAGTCAAAACCTACAGCAAATCTCATACTTAATTGTTAGACCAAATTTCCCCCATCAGGAAAAAGACAAGAACACGCACTCTCACCACTTTTACTCAATGTTGCACTGGCTATCCTAGCCAGCTGGCTCCAGCACAACATTAAAAATGCACATAACCTTTGATCCAGCAACTCTACTATTACAAATCTACCCCAAGGAATTCTAAGTTTCCCTTAAATTCATTTATACAACTGTTTACTTGACATCTCTTATTGCGTATCTAGCAGGCATCTCCAATTTATGCTGTCTCAAACTAGGTTTGTATTCCATAAAACCTAGTTCTTCTCCTGTGTTTCCTATCTCAGTAAATGGTCCATCATCACCTAAATATTCAGGATGATCAGTCTTGACTCTTCCTTTTTCTTACACTATCTAAACTATTAGCAAATTCTATTGATTGCACCACCAAAATAACCTTATATTTTAAATACACTTACACATATGTTTTATGAACCAGCTGAATTTTTTATCTTCTTCATCCTTGTGCCTTTTTGACTCTGATTATACCAGTCTTTGTAGTGATCACTGTGGCTTTGTATGGCCAACCTTGAGTCATGCCCATCCTTGGGGGCATTGAGTCAATCCCATCCATAGCACCTGAATGATGAATACTAGCAAAAAGATAGATTTTGGCCTAATGCTGCAGCTTGGTTTTTAATTGCTTATGTTCTCTGCTAAAAACATTAAACAGGGAAGAAAAATAATCTGAGCATTTAGTGCATATGATGCTCTACAATATATTCTCATGCACAGTGGGTTTTCAAATGTGAATTTATACGATCTAAACAAATCCTTTTTACATGAATTTCTAATTATCTGGAGCCAGTTTATTCTTTCAAAAAGTCACACTAATGCTTAATAACTCTTTTTTTCACATAGAAAGAAACAATGTAATTGTACATGCAAATTAATGGTAAGTTCCTTTATATGGCAAAAATACTTTTTCCTAAGGTGTCTTTAATTCACTGTTCACACACTTAAAACTAAACATAAAAGGAGATTTGCACCTTGGTGAAAGTATCCTTTTAAAACTCTGCTCAGTTTATTGCTGATTTCTCTGGTTTCTTCATTAGACCCCCAGGAGAATAGTTTTCCTCATTTGGAATATATAATTGCCAAATAGGGCACAGTTCTAAACTTGAAACATTTCAAATCTTATAAAAGTTACCCTGACTATTTAACTGTGGTAACTACTTTATATGCAAAATTTCAGAAGAGTTAAAACTCTGTAAAAAGAAATAAGTTCTTTCCATTTAAACACACATTATTATTGCTGTTCAAAAAAGTTATGTCTGTTGGATGCAATTTATGCACTCAATACGCATGTATAAATTGTATCAAGGAGGGCCACTATTGGATAGTGAGAACTGTAATAGGTGCTAAGATACCATCAAGAAGACAGATTTGGTTTTTGTCTACATGGAATTATAATTGTGGCCTATTTAGATAGAAGTGATTTGTGCTGCCTGCATATGACCTAAACAATGAAACATAATTTAGTTTCAGCCAGCCCCAGTGCCCTGCTTCCACTGATTCCCTTGTCTTTCAGGTCAAAGGGTACTAATGGCTTCTGGCTGTCTTTGGTTCCTGAGATCCTCTTCCCTTTTTTCCCCCTTTAATATTGTCCACATCTCTGTAAATAATCGCTTTATAAAACTCTCTTTAAGTCCTCTTGAGTATGACATCAGTTTTATGAAAGGACCTTGATTAATACATACAATCTTTTTCAAAAAGTGATCTGAATGAAAGTTGATGTTTAAAATATCTGGGCAGTGCCTTTGGCTCAGTGAGTAGGGCACTGGCCCCATATACCGAGGGTAGCAGGTTCAAACCCAGTGCCAGCCAAACTGCAACAACAACAAAAAAAAAAAAAAAAAGAAAGAAAGAAATATTTAGATCCTGGTTAATTATTGGCTTGTTTGGGTAAATGAATTAAATGGCTAGCTGCTTATCTCTGAAAATAACATTCCCTCTGCCTCCATCTCAACAAATTGTTTGTTTTCATAACTGTTATCTAAAACATAATTTTTTTACTTGCCTATTTATATTCTTCTCTAGTAAACAGTAAATTACAGGGTGACAGGGGCCATTTATTTTTTTAACCATTATATTCCTTGTGACTGGTTAAATAATAGATACTCAGTAAATATTTGTCCACTTATTTAACAAATATCAATTGAGCACCTACTATATTCCAGGACCTGTTTTTGGTTCATGAAACAGAAAAAAAATGGACCAAGTCCTTCTTATGAAATGAATAAAATGTTCTATTCCAAATGTATCTATGTGTAGACCTTACAGTTAAAAAAAAAAGGCATTTCATGGACAAATACATTTGGAAAATAGTTACTTGATAGCAGAGTTGTTTTGTTGAAGACTTTTTCAGTTACTTTAATAAACAAATATGAATTTCCAAGAAGGGACTGATAATATATGCAGTTTTCCAAATCACAAAGTCCCCTTTTTAAGAAAGAAGGATTGGCTTGGCGCCTGTGGCTTAAGTGGCTAAGGCGCCAGCCACCTACACCTAAGGTGGTGGGTTCGAATCCAGCCCGGGTCTGCCAAACAACGATGGCTGCAACCAAAAAATAGCTGGGTGTTGTAGTGGGCGCTTGTGGTCCCAGCTACTTGGGAGGCTGAGGCAGTAGACTCACTTGAGCCCAGGAGTTGGAGGTTGCTGTGAGCTGTAATGCCATGGTGCTCTACCCAGGCGGACAGCTTGAGGCTCTGTCTCAAAATAAATAAATAAATATTTAAAAAAAAAAAAAAAAAAGAAGGATTAAGATTTCAAGGTAGGCCATAACTTCTTTAAAGTTGTGTGGTCATTGTTTGGGATTTTTTTGTTTGTTTGTTTAAGACAGACTCTTACTCTGTTGCCCTAGGGTTGAGTGCCCTGGTGTCATAGTTCACAGCAACCTCAGACTCTTGGGCTCAAGTCATCCTCATGCCTTAGTTTTCCAAGTAGCTGAGACTATTGGTGCCTACCACTATACCCAGTTAATTTTTTCTATTTTAGTAGGGACAGAGTCTCTCTCTTGCTCATGTTGGGTCTCCAACTCCTGAGCTCAAGCAATCTACCCTCCTCAGCCTCCCAGAAGGTTAAGATTACAGATGTGAGCCACAGCACCCAGCTTGTTGGAGATTTTTTTTAATGATTCAGGAAGATTTGAAATGTAATTAGAGGTACTAATTATCTCTCTGATTCACTCCCATTATCCTATAATTGATTGATTAAAAGTGTACAACACCCAATGATTTTTATGAATTTAGGAGTAGGTAATTATTTCTTTTAGAAGATACAAAAAATATTTAAAGTTTTGCAGTTGACTCATGGGGTGATGTATAATTAGTAATAGATCTTCAGCATAATTTGCTCCTTAAAGAGATGTGCATGACATTTAAATAGCATAATTTCAGAATAATCAGTGTTTAATTCAGAGTCATACCAATCTAGTATTAATCTCTTTTACCGATTCACCAATACAGGCTACTATACAAACCATATACCTTCTCAATTCTACACCCTTTTTATTCTTTTTCTCCAAGAAGTTGTAGTTCTATTTCTTAATTCTTGTGTCTCTGAAAAAAATTTATAGTCTCAGAGCCTCAGTTTCTTCAACTATAAAATGAGATAATGATAGCTTTACCACAAATAATACCATTAAATAAGATCATATATATATATAGGTTTTACGTAAAATAAGATAATATATATAACATTCCTGTAATAAGTGGGGAGCAGGATAGAATAATCCATGTGGTAATAGACTAGAGTTGGAGATATCAGTAAGAACTCATGTTTAACTTAATATAGATATAGATGGTTATATTTAGAAATATTTATAGTTAAGTGTGTATATATATATATATATATTAGTATATTTCTTTGTTCTGTCAGCTAAGAGGGACTAGAAGAAATGACACATGCTAGCAATGAGCATGCTTAATGCCCACATCTTGGTTTCTGATCCCATTCTCTGTTGCTAGGAACCAGGGTTCCTTGGAGAAATGGCTGATTGAGTACTGGGGCAGGAAAAATATAAGATGAGCCCAGATGATCTTGTAGCACCAGAAGGTAAGGAACTGTACAAGACACATAGACACACATGTTGATAGGATATGTCAAATGAACACAGAAGCCCACTGAAAGAACTCAGAATGACCAAAGCTGAAATAATTTGAGCCACGAAATAAATACAGTAGCAAGGGATTATAACCTGAAGTATACAAAAAAGACCCAGAAGTCCATAATAATATAAATAAACTAATAAATTAGGGAGAATAGAGAATCTGTCATGCAGAAGAATTGCAAATATATTCTATAGATACTCCACCCTAAAGGAAAGCGAGTCTTTATCTCTACTCCTTAAGTGTGAGCTGCACATAGTGACTTTTATTCCAAAGACTATGGTATGGGAAGGGAAAGGCAAAAAGTAGCTTTACAGTAGAAAAGCTTATAAATACTGCTTCAGTCAGGTGATCAAGGTCAACACCAACAGTCCTAAATCATGTTGGTACTATGTAACTTTGTATGATGTGATGAAAGTGGCACTTTACCTTTGTAATAGTCCTCTAAAAAGCTCATAACTCCAAATATAATCATGACAAAAACAAGAAAAATTTTAAGAGAGAAGCATCCTACAATATATCTGGCCAGTACTCCTTAAAATCCTCAAGGTCACCAAAAGCAAAGTCTGAGAAAAGGTCACAGCTGAGACCTACAGAGGCAATATAACTAAATGTAACATGGGATCCTGGATGGGATCATACAACAGAAAAAAGGGATTAGGAAAAGACAAAGGAAGCGTGAGTAAACTGTGGATTTCAGTTAATAATAATGTATCTTTTGATTATTAATTGTAATAATGTACCATACTAATAACATCAGATGTTAATAATAGAGGAAACTGTGTATGAATAGGGTGAGGGGTATATGAGAACTCTCTGTACTATCTGCTTAATTTTTCTGTAAATTAAAAACTATTTTAGTAATAAAGTCTATAGACCTCCCAGTTGATCCCACAGTCCCATTACTAGGCATCTACCTAGAAGAAAAAAATCATTTTATCATAAGGACATTTGCACTAGATTGTTTATCACAACTCAATTTAGAGACACCAAGATGTGGAAACAACCTAAATGCCCATCAACCCAGAAATGGATTAATAAACTGTGGTATATGTATACCATGGAATACTATGCAGCCATAAAAAGATAGAGACTTTACATCTTTTGTATTAACCTGAATGGAGTTGAAACACATTCTTCTTAGTAAAGTATCACAAGAATGTAAAAGCAAATATCCAATGTACTCAATACTAATATGAAGCCAGTAGACTATCTAATACATGCCCACCTAAGAGAAAAACTCAATTTGGTTTGAGTTGGGGGAAGGTGGAATGGGGGAGGAAGGAGAAGGAAGGAAGGGAGGGGATTGATGTGCTCCCACTTAATGGACACAATGTAAGGGTCTTGGCATATCTTTTGGGTGCGGGACACAATTACAAGAGGAATTCTAACTAACATATGCATATATTGTAGCCTAGTTTATACCCTCACATTTGTACCCTGAAATAATAAACAAACAAATAAATAATAAAGTCTATTAATTTTTTAAATGTCTGCCAGGATGCCTCATGTGTAAAAGGTATAATCTGTATAAATAATTGTTATCATCATTATTATTAATGTAACCTATGTTTTTAGGTTATCATCATTGTTATTAAGTGTTATCATCATTATTATTAATAATGTAACCTAGTTGTTCATACCCTCACATTTGTACCCTGAAATAATAAATAAACAAATAAATAATAAAGTCTATTAATTTTTTAAATGTCTGTCATGATGCCTCATGTGAAAGGTATAATTTGTATAAATAATTGTTATCATTATTAATAATGTAACCTATATTTTTTCCAGTTTGCACTAGTTTATAATCACAGATATAATCTTTTTTTCTGAAACAGGGTCTTGTTCTGCCACCCAGGCTACAGTGTGGTAGTGTCATCATAGCTCACTCAACCTCAAACTCCTGGGCTCAAGCAATCCTCCCGCCTCAGCCTCCAAAGTAGTTGAGACTACAGGCATAATCCATCATGCCTGGCTAGCATTTTTCTATTTTTTGTAGATATGAGGTCTAGCTCTTGCTGGAGCTGGTCTGGAATTCCTGACTTCAAGGAATCCTCCTGCTGCAGCCTCCTTGAGTGCTAGGATTATAGGCATAAGCCACTGCATCCGGCCTACATGTACTACATATAGTCTTATTTATAGCAATCATCCTTGTTTTGATGGAAACCCTTTTGGCACAAAGAAGAAATATTTGAGCCTGAGAGAAAAACATGCTGAGATTAGAAGCCTGCCTCTGAATCTTTACAGGCTTTGTGACCTTAGGCAAGTAATTTACTTTACTTCTCTAATTTCCTCATTTTTAGCATAGGGCTAAAAATAGCACCTATAATTATAACATAAGGTTATTGATAGAATGACATGAAGCAATGTAAATACCCATTCATTCTACTAATTGTATTGGGTGCCTACTAAGAAATACCAAGAAAAGGCCTGTTTTTGTGGAGGCAGGAACAGGGAATAATAGAAATTCAGTTTGGGGTGTGTTAAATTTGAGATAGTAATTAGATTTCTGAGTGGGACAGTCAAATAAATGGTTTTATCTGAGTGTCTTGAACACAGAGAAGGGGTCAAGGTTGGAGATGAAAATTAGCTTTACAGTTTTGGGGCTAAGTTCACCTGGAGGACACACCAACACTTATTAGAGTTCAGCAAAAGAGGAATCAGTAAAAGACTATAGAGGAGGAACCAGAGAAGAGGGTGTGGGGAAATTAGGAGACAATGATGTTATAGACATAAGAAAGAAGAGTTCAAGAATAAAAGTGTTGAATGCTGCAAAGAGGTCAAGTGAAGGGAGGAAAAAAGGTCATTCATTGGATTTGGTTATACTGAGCTTGTTGATGATATTGACAAGAGTCATTTCAGTGAAGTGTGAAATAATAAGGGCAGAAGCCAGGATGAGCTGGGTTAAAGAGTAAATGGGAAATGAGCAAAAATTGACAGCACGTGTATTTTTGCTGTGAAAGGGGGCAAAGAAATGAAGTGGTATCTGAAGGTGAGTTTAGTGTCAAGGGAGGATTTTAAAAGATAGGACACTGGAATATGTTTGTACGATCAGAATGATCCTGTGAAAAGCAAGAAATTTAGCATATAGCTGCATACTCAAAAGGTCTTTATTGTTGTTTTAGTTGTTTTTATTATGATTATAAGATCTCCAATCTTCCACTTTCGTTATCTTACTCAGTTACGTCTGGAAATCTGAGAGTATCCCATGTGAGATCATGAAGATGGTAGAGGAGCTAACTTCCTCTACCACCTGTCATGTTGTACTCTCCTGCAAGACGCTGTTCAGTGAAACCGTCTGACCTCCACTACCCGTGATATTAGTTAATGATGCTTCTGCACTGCCACTAGTCCTGATGCCCATCTGGAGTATTCTGATGTCCAGCCCAAACATACTATATCCTGATGACCCTAAAGCTGCTAGTGTCAATATGCCAAAATCTTGTAGGTAACAAAATAGTGGAAACGTCTTAGAATTTTCGATGGGAAATATTTAGAGCAGAAAAGATAAGAATACCCTTCTCCCTTATTTTATGGGCCTGGAAAACCAAGAAATGATGATTGTGACTCAAGTTCTCCCGGAGTAATTCCTTTTTTTTTTTGAGACAGAGTCTGATTATGTCATCCTCGGTAAAGTACCGTAGTGTCACAGCTCACAGCAACCTCCAACTCTTAGGCTTAAGCAATTCTCATGCCTCAGCCTCCCAAGTAGCTGGGGCTACAGGCACCCACCACAATGCCCAGCTATTTTTTGGTTGCAGTTGTCATTGTTGTTTAACAGGCCCAAGGTAGGCCCAAACCCACAAACCTCGGCGTATGTGGCCAGCACCCTACTCCTGAGCTTATGGGCACTGAGCCTCCCAGACTAATTCTTTTTTATTTTTTTGAGACAGAGCCTCAAGCTGTCCCCCTGGGTAGAGTGCTATGGCATCACAGCTCACAGCAACCTTCAACTCCTGGCCTCAAGCGAGTCTCCTGCCTACGCCTCCCAAGCAGCTGGGACCACAGGTGCCCGCCACAACGCCCGGCTATTTTTTGGTTGCAGCCATCATCTTTTTTTGGTGGGCCCAGGCTGGATTCGAACCCACCACCTTAGGTGTATGTGGCTGGTGCCTTAGCCACTTGAGCCACAGGCGCCAAGCCCCCAGAGTAATTCTTAAAAATAGCCTGTTCAGTTTTTGGTTAGAGTACTATCTGCTGTGAGCTGTGATGCCACAGCAGTCTACCCAGGGTGACAGTTTAAGACTCTGTCTCAAAAAAAAAAAAGAAAAAGAAAAAGAAAAGAGAACTTGAGTCACTTCAATTCTGTCATTTTACATGACTACATGGAATTCTTATTTTAAAAATTAACATTTAGGCTTGGCGCCTGTGGCGCAATCAGCTAAGGCGCCAGCCACGTACACCTAAGGTGGTGGGTTCAAATCCCCAGCCCGGGCCCACCAAACAACAATTATGGCTGCAACCAAAAAATGGCCCAGCATTGTGGCGGGCGCCTGTGGTCCCAGCTACTTGGGAGGCGGAGGCAGGAGACTCGCTTGAGCCCAGGAGTTGGGGGTTGCTGTGAGCTGTGATGCCATGGCACTCTACCCAGGGGGATAGCTTGAGGCTCCATCTCAAAAAATAAAATAAAATAAAATAAAATAAAATAAAAATAAAAATTAACATTTAAAATGCAGAGACATTTGAAAGCCTCTGAAATCAATTCTGAAGAAACAAAGACATGAAATTTCTAAAATTTATTGTGAAATGGGATTTTTATGAATCTCTGCCAAACTTATCTTTTGAAAGACTCTTCCCTGTTTGAAGATATGAAGAAATTTCTCAAAATTAAAGTTAATTTAAAAAGTTCTGCAGGCTGGGCAAAGTAGCTCACACCTGTAATCCCACAGAGGTGGGATTACAAGGTGGCCTTTGCTTGAGCTCAGGAGTTTGAGACCAGCCTGAGCAAAAGCAAGACCCATCTCTACTAAAAATAGTAAAACTAGCCAGCCCATGCCTATAGTCCCAGCTACTGGGAAGGCTGAGGCAAGAAGATTGCTCAAGCCCAAGAGTTTGAGATTGCTGTGAGCTATGATGACACCATGTACTCTACCAGGGTGACTAAGACTCTCATCTCAAAAAAAAAAATAAAAAAAACAACATTAAGTAAAGATAGATTGACAAATCTGGCTAAATTCTCTAGTGAATATGAACATGTGAAGACAACCAATTTTGATAAAGTCATTGACAAATACATAAAAGTTAAGGCTCAAAAAGAAATTATTATTCATTACAGTAACAAACCAATATGTAAGAATGTTTCTTTCCTGTTTAAAAAAATTAATCAATTAAAAACTTTTAGGGCCAGGCATGGTGGCTCATGCCTGTAATCCCAGCACTCTGGGAGGCTGAGGTGGGTTGAGTTCACGAGTTTGAGACAAGCCTGAGCAAGAGTGACACCCGCATCTCTAAAAATACCTGGGTGTTGTCCTGGACACCTGTAGTGCCAGCTACTTGGGAGGCTGAGGCAGGAAGATCACTTGAGCCCAGGATTTTGAGGTTGCTGTGAACTATGCTCTGTGGCACTCTACCAAAGTACATAACAAAGTAAGACTCTGTCTCAAAAAAAAAAAAAAGTTTTAATCTGTTTTTTTCTTTGGTACTATAATACTTATTCATCTTTCTCTTTCGTTTTGAACAATAGAAGATTTTTCACTGTTTCAATTTATTTTCTGGCTATTATGATTATTCATTTTGTTTTCTGATTTTTATTAAAAATAATTGCATCACCTAGAGGAGAAACATGTTAATAAAATGTTCCAATCCTGGTGCCACCACTACCTATAATAATAACAATTTAATATTTTTAAAATGAGATTAAAAATGTTCCAATTTCCTGAATACTGTGTATCTCTGAATTTGTGGCATTTTTTTTTTCATATTTCATTCTGAATCACTCACCATTTTGTATATATCTTACGAAGTTACAAATTATTTTCTCTCCCCAAGTAGACTATAAATCCTGCAAAGTCAGGTCATGTGAAGAAAATCCAATAAATACAGCTGTAATAAATATACTTACTGCGTCCTAACCAGACCAAAAGCTGGATTTGATTTTGAGAAAGAAAAAGCCTAAGCACTGAAATGTATTGGCTGTTCATATTGTGAGCCAAAATTAGCTGTTCCTATTGTGATCCAAATTTATTCATAATTTAAAGTAATAATTATTATAACAATAGCATGTTCCCCCGCTGTAGTAGATGTTTCTATAACCCATATCGCATATTCACAACCTGTCTTTGATTTCAGCTACATCTCTGTTGGTCCATTCCAATGCCAGTGTCCTCCTCCAATAAACTGCATTCTCCCTTAGGACCTCTTTCAGGCACCATGGAAGCATGCTAAGCACTTTGGGCAGCTGCAGCCCAGAGTGAGGAGGAGGGAAAGAGGAGGGAGAGGAGTTGGAGATTTGAGGAAACAGAAGGTACGAGGGTGGTAGAGTAAAAACACTAGAGTAATACAGTATAATTTCTGAATAGCATTAAGGGCCACTGGAGATTAGTGATGGTAAATTTAAAGTGACAGCAGCAGTGTGGTTGTGTATTCTTCTTACATTTAGCTGTGTGGATATAATGCTAGAGAGTAGAATTTAACTAGTGTTGCCAAAGAAGTATGACAGGGTGAGAGAAAAGCAAGGGGGGTTGTGGAGGGAGTAATTATAATCATTGACCCTGAGGTTTAAATTAGATAAGAATAGCATGAGGTCCCAGTGAGATGAGGACAAGTAAAAAGTCCCAGGAGCAATGGATTATACTTCTGAGGTGACTTGGAGAATCTTTGGAGTCCCAAACTTAGAGAAGGTGAGTGGAAGACAAGGTGATGGTTAGAGGGTAAGATGCATAAAATTGAGACTCCGAAAAGGTTATAGGTATAAGCAAGACCAGCTCTATGGTGCTTTTATGGTAGAGAGTGGCAAAGGTAAGCAGAAAAAAGGTCGGGTATATAACTCAATGTAGGTTATATCTGGGTAAGAAGGATGGTCATGAGATCTGGGCTTTTTGTAGTGATTGGTATAAAAGGATAAATGACATGATGAGATTAATTTTGAAGCTGTCGAGGAAGATTTTGGTGGTAAAGTAGTGATCTGTACAAGAGAGAAAGTCCTAGTAAACTAAGAGTTTTGTGGCACCCCTTGACTTCTGGTACAGGCACTGAGGCATAATAACATTTAATATTTGTTGAATGCCAAGGCATTGTATTCAGAATAACTATAGGAAAATATTGTGGTCAATTTATTAAAGTCTGGTTTCAATCCCTACCACTGTCTTAGAAGGGTGCTGGGGAGTTCAATTAGGTCTTCTTGGGAGGGACTCCATACAAGGGCTGTTTGGAGGGTGAGGTGACCTCAACAGAGAGGTGAACTGCCAAAAATTAAGGGTTTTTTTTTGTTTTGTTTAGTTTTTGCTTGAGACAGAGTCTCACTCTGTGCCTCAGATAGAGTGCTGTGGTGTCATAGCTTACAGCAACCTCAAACTCTTGGGTTCAAGAGATCTTCCTGCCTCAGCCTCTAGAGTGCCTGGGACTATGGGTGCCTGCCACAATGCCCAGCTAGTTTTTCTATTTTTTAGTAGAGACAGGGTCTTGCTCTTGCTCAGGATGGTCTCAAACTCCTCAGCTCAACTAATTCTCCTCCCTCAGCCTCCCAGAGTGCTAGGATTACAGACATTAGCCGCTGCACCCAGCCTTTTTTTTTTTTTAAACTAAGTAGCATTTTTTTCCTTGAAACTAAAGTGGAAGGAAATTTTAGTCAATGATCTGGAAGCAGCACTGAGAATTGTAGAGAGATACCCAGGAACTGAAAAGAGAAGTCTACAAAGAAGACAACAAAAGTGCTGTACTAAAGATAGAGCCCCTAATTGTGCGAATGCCAGAAAGAAGACCCTGAAGGCAGATTATAACTGCATCAGTCAAGGGAGACTCTTCTTTCTGTCCCTTGTTTCTCCTCCCTCTCTCTTGTTCCAATCCACATACTGCTGCCTTGTGAATGGGGAAGCAGGAGTTGAAGCACAAAGTGGTAAAGTAGAAAAGAAGTCAATTGTGTCACTCTCCTCAACAAGGGCAGTTTACATCTGAAGCAGGCCACGCTGGGGAGAGAAGTTTAAACTGTATGTTGTTTGAAGTAGGAGAGATTGAATTGGACATTTTTTTTAGTTTTAAAAAAGAGACTTTGGGGTGGTGCCTGTGGCTCAGTGAGTAGGGTGCCGGCTCTATATAACAAAGGTAGCAGGTTCCAACCCGACCCCCGCCAAACTGCAACAAAAATACAGCCAGGCGTTGTGGCCGGCACCTGTAGTCCCAGCTACTCGGGAGGCTGAGGCAAGAGAATCGCGTGAGCCCAGGAGTTGGAGGTTGCTATGAGCTGTGACACCACAGCACTCCACTGAGGGCAATAAAGTGAGACTCTGTCTCTTAAAAAAAAAAAAAAAAAGACTTGGGAGAATTTTTTTTTTTTTAATTACTAAAAGTAACTTGCAAAGTTATGGAACCTGCCTGGATGAGAGCACAGGCTTGAAGGAATCAATGAGAAAGATTAAAATTACTTACTGCTAGCACTGTGCTGGGTCCAGCTTACTCAATGAAAAGGTTACAATTATAAGGAGGAAAATGGTTAGTATCATAAGAAAAGAAATATTTCTAGGAGAGTTGAATAAAAGAAAGAATCCAAAAAGTAAAATGGACAAGGCATTATTTGAACAAGACCTGAAAATAACACTATATACTTAAAAGGAAGGAATGGAAGTAGAGAGTGGATAGAATTTGAAGGACAGAAGGAAAGACTACTATTAAGCTTTGCTAGTTTGGGGTTCCTAAAGACAAATCCTGAGGAGAAGATGAATTGCTTATATAAGAAAGAGAAAAAGGCAAGTGAGGCAGAAGGCAGAGGAAAAAAGTACAGCCAATTCAATTTGGTACGTTACTAAATTGGCCATTACTTCTCAAATCTACATAGCCAGAAACTTACTCACGAAGGGCATCTCCAGACAGGTTATAAAGAAACACCAGGCCTCAGAAAAGTCTCCTGGAGAAAAACGCAGAAGGAATTTATGAGTTAGTTCCCTCCTGTGTTCTGTCCCTCATTGTCAAAGTTTGCCCCTAGAGGAGTTAATTACTCCATACCTGCCAGTCATCTGGCCTCTCCTGTATTTTCCGGATAAGAAAAATCCCATACCCTGTAGTATAATCCTTCATCTGAGGAATTTTTGGAGGACTCAAACTCCAAGATTCAGTTGTGAAATAATGTGGGTCCACTGGAGTCTGTGGAATTTTGGTCACGGAGGCAGGAGCTGGGGCCAGGAAGCCTAGCAGAGAGCCAGAGGCAACGCATAAAAATCATCAAGGGCACTTCCAGGTCTTGGTCCACAGATATCTCAATCTCAATGTCTCTGAAAGATTTTTTTTGAAATTTTTTTTTAACTTTTTCATTATGATATATTACATACCATAGAGGGGTAACAAAAAAATCCAGGGGGGTGGATATTTGCAACACATAAAGCTTATGAAGGACCCATTCCAGAACAATGTATAAATTTCTCCTTTGAATCAATAAAAAGAGACAACCCAGTAGGAAAAAAAAGCAAAAACTTCACACATATTTCACAAAATGGGAAATCCAAGTGCCAAAAAGAACTATATGAAAACAGCTCAACTTAATTAGTAATCTGGAAAATTCACTTTAACCATAATGATAATTCTATCTGTGGCTAGGATATATAATAGAAATAATGGACCAATATTCTGCCATAATGTAACAACGAGAAAAAATAAATTATAAAAATCATATTTTTAATATATTAGTGTTCAATTAGATGAACTAAAATTTCAGAGGGAAGAGTGCGCTCTTGATAAGCTGGTAATCGCTAACTTTTCTTTTCTCATAGTGTCTGATTATAGACATAGACTGATGAATTGAGCTTGGCTTGTTCAGAAGGGGAAAGAAGAGCATATGATGGCCACATGGGTTGGCCTTACAAACTGGAATTTAAAGGTGCTATGAAGTGTGCAGTCAGTTTATCACACAAGACACTTTCTGACAGAGTGGAACAAGAAACTGGTGGGCCTAGGCTAGAAAGGCAGAGTAAAATTTCATGATGCTTAGGAGACAAAGAGTGTTGCTAAAGTGAATGGGCCTGCAATAAACACCCACAAATTTCTCTCAAGAAATTTGCTGGGCTCGGCGCCTGTGGCTTAATCGGCTAAGGCGCCAGCTACGTACACCTAAGGTGGCGGGTTCGAATCCCCAGCCCGGGTCCACCAAACAACAATGATGGCTGCAACCAAAAAATGGCCGGGCGTTGTGGTGGGTGCCTGTGGTCCCAGCTACTTGGGAGGCGGAGGCAGGAGACTCGCTTGAGTCCAGGAGTTGGAGGTTGCTATGAGCTGTGATGCCATGGCACTCTACCCAGGGGGATAGCTTGAGTCTCCGTCTCAAAAAAAAAAAAAAAGAAATTTGCTGAAATTAAAGCCGCATGGGGAACAAAGCAAATAATAAGTTCAAAACTCCAAGCACAGAAATGTCAGGGCTGAAGAAACCAAGACTCACTAGACTTTCTTTCTTTCTTTTTTGGCCAGGGCTGGGTTTGAACCCGCCACCTCCAACTCACTAGACTTTCAATCAAAAGCCTGTGATGATAACACCTGAGGATGGGGCAAGACCAGAAAGGCAGAGTGAAATCTCTTCTGATTTCACGGCATTTAAACCTCTGAAGGACAGATGAATTTCTAATGGCATCTATGCTTTCCCCACAATAGGGAAGTAGTTTAGACATACCAAGCCTTCAATCAAAAGCTCAGAAGGACCACCTCTAATGAACAGAGGTAAATCAGAGTGAATTAAGTCTCACTAAAACTATAACTCAGCTCCAACCTAGCTCAATTCCAGATTGGACTGAGGTGATCTTCACCTTACCACATCTACTTAACAGAGAAAAGGTTGAACTATCTCTGGGGGAAAACAGCATTTTCTGTACTCTGTATGCCCTTGTTATATACAATGTATTCATATAATTAAAAATTACAATACGTATAAAAAAGGAAGAAAAATGACACCAATAATTAAGATTAAAAACAAATAGAACCAGACCCACACATTAGAATTCATAGAAAAGGACTTTAAAATTACTGTTATAAATATGTTTTTAAAAATTGAAGAAGAGTTAGAAAAGCAAATGAAAAAGTGGGGTGAAAACTTTAAGAGTAAATTAAAATTTATACGAGAGAATCAAATGAATAATCCAGAAACAAAAAATACAAAATAACTGAGATAATAAATCCATCTGTTTAAGAGCAGACTAGCAAGACTAGTGAACAGAAAGACAGATCCAACAAAAATATCCAAACTGAATCTTAGAAAAAAGAATGAGAAAAACACAATAGTAGTCAAAGATATGCAGGGTCTAACATATGTACAATAGGAATCTTAAATGAAGAAGAGGAAGAGAATGGAATTGAAGCACTATGTGAAGAGATAATGCCCCAAAATTTTCTGAAATTGAAAAAAATAATTCACATATTTAAGAGGCTCAGGATAAATGCAAAGATTCCCACACAAAGATAAAATTTGGTAAAAATTGATGAAAATGAAAGACAAAAAACTAAAATTTTTAAATTAGCTTAAAAAAGGAAGCATTACTTTTAAAAGAGGAACAATAAGAATCCAACTGACTTTTCTACAGAAGCAAAAAAGACCATGGGATGGCATCATTCAGTTGCTCAAAGAAAATAACCTAGAATTCTGTATCAAGAAAAATTACTATTGGTGGCGCCTATAGCACAGTGTGTAGGAAGCTGGCCACATACACGGAGGCTGGTGGGTTCAAACCTGGCCCAGGCCTGCTAAACAACAATGACAACTGCAAAAAAAAAAAAAAGCTGGGCATTGTGATGAGCACCTATAGTCCCAGCTACTTGGGAGGCTAAGGTAAGAGAATTGCTTAAACCCAAGAGTTTGAGATTGCTGTGAGCTGTGACATCACAGCACTCTACTGAGGGTGACACAGTGAGACTACCTCAAAAAAAAAAAGAAAAGAAAAATTATTCTTCAAAATGAAATAAGGTAGGCCAGGTATAGTGGCTCACACCTGTAATCCTAGCACTCTGCGAGGCCAAGTTGGGTGGATTGCTTAAGCTCCCTGAGTCCAAGACCAGTCTGAGCAAGAGTGAGACCCTGTCTCTAAAAATAGTTGGGCATTGTGGTGGCTGCCTGTAGTCTCAACTACTTAGGAGGCTGAGGCAAGAGAATCACTTGAGCCCAAGAGTTTGAGGTTGCTGTAACCTATGATGCCATAGCACTCTAAGGATGACAAAGTGAAACTCTGTCTCAAAAAAAAAAAGAAAGAAAGAAAGAAAGAAACTGTATTTATAATTAAAACTCTTTCTATAAAGAAAATTCCATACTCCTGGGGCTTCACTGGACAATTATTTTAAACATTTATGGAAAGAAATTACACCAACATTAATATTATCTCCTTTAGACTACAGTGAAGAATGAACATTTCCCAGTTCATTTTATGTAGCCAGCATAACTCTAAATCCAACACTTGACAACACTGCAGGCCTCACATTCCTGACTTTGAAATATAATATAAGGCAGGTGGAGCCTGTGGCTCAGTGAGTAGGGCACCAGCCCCGTATACCAAGGGTGATGGGTGCAAACTCAGCCCCTGCCAAACTGCAAGAAAAAAATAGCCAGGCGTTGTGGGCCCCTGTAGTCCCAGCTACTCGGGAGGCTGAGGCAAGAGAATCGCCTAAGCCCAGGAGTTAGAAGTTACTGTGTGAGCTGTGACTCCACAGTACTCTACCAAGGGCGATAAAGTAAGACTCTGCCTCAAAAAAAAAAAAAAAGAAAAAGAAAAGAAAAGAAATATAATACAAAGCTATGGTAACCAAAACAGCATGGTGTAAGTATAAATGGACACAGAGACCAAGGGAACAGAATAGAGAATCCAGCAATAAAGTTACATATTTACAGCCAACTGATCCTTGACAAAGCCAACAAGAACTTACACTGGGAAAAGCACAATAAATGGTGCTGGAAAATTGATAGCCCCATGCAGAAGAATGAAACTGGATCCCTATCTCTCACCATAAGTGAAAAGCAATTCAAAATGGATTGAAGGCTTAAATGTAAGACACAAAACTACTACAAGAGGCTTGGTGCCTGTTGCTCAAGCTGTTAAGGTGCCAGCCACATACACCTGAGCTGGCAGGTTTGAATCCAGCCTGGGCCACCAAACAACAATGATGACAGCGGGCATTGTGGTGGGCACCTGTAGTCTACTTGGGAGGCTGAGGCAGGAGAATTGCTTGAGCCCAGGAGGTGAAGGTTACTGTGAGCTGTGATGCCATATCACTCTACCCAGGGCAATAGCTTGAGGCTCTGTCTCAAAAACAAACAAACAAACAAACAAACAAAAAACTACTATTGGTGGCGCCTATAGCACAGTGTGTAGGAAGCTGGCCACATACACGGAGGCTACAAGAGAACATGGGAAAACTCTCTTGAGCACTGGTCCAAGCAAAGAATTTATTACTACATCCTCAAAAGTACAGTCAACAAAACCAAAAATAGATAAATGGGACTTAATTAAACTAAAAAACTTCTGCTCAGCCAAAGCTACAATCAACAGAGTGAAGAGAAAACCTATTGAATAGGAGAAATATTTGCAAATTATTAATCTGACAGAAGACTAATATCAAGAATATACAAGGATCACCCCTCTCTATAAAAATAGAAGAAATTAACTGGGCATAGTGGCACATGCCTATACTCCCAGATACTGGAGGCTGAGGCAGGAGGATCACTTGAGCCCAGGAATTTAGTGTTGCAGTGAGCTATAATGATGCTGATGCAATCTAGCCTGATCAGAGCTAGAACTTGCCTCAAAAAAAAAAAAAATAAAGAGGGGAAGACAGAGAAAGAAAAAAGAAAAAATATACAAGGAACTCAAACCACCAAACCAAAGAGGAAAAAATAATTCCATTAAAAAATAGACACAAGGGCTTGGCCCCTCCCACCTAGCTGAGATTACAGGTGCTCACCACAGCACCTGGCTAGTATTTCTATTTTTAGTGGTGACAGGGTCCCAGTCTTAGGCTGGTCTCCAACTCCTGAGCTCCAGCAATCCACCCACCTCAGCCTCCCAGAATGATATGATTACAAGCGTGAGCAAACACACCTGGCCAAAAATGGCTACTATTAAAAAGACAAAAAATAATAGATGTTGGCAAGGATGCAGAGAAAAGGGAACTCTTATATACTATTGTTGGTATTGTAAACTAGCACAGCCACATGGAAATTTGGAGATTTGGAGTATGAAGATTTCTCAGAGAACCTAAAATAGAACTACCACATAATCTAGCAAACCCACTACTAGATATCTACCCAAAGGAAAAGAAATCAATATATCAAAGAAATACCCACATTCAACTGTTTACTGTAGCACTATTCACAAGAGTGAAGTTATGGAATCAGATCAGGCAGGGTGCTGCATGCCGGTGATCCTAGCACTTTGGGAGGCCAAGATGGGAGGATCACTTGAGGCCATGAGTTCAAGAGTACTCTGAGTAAGATCAAGACCCCATATTTACAAAAAAAAGAAAAACACTTGCCAGGAATAGTGGCAAGGACCTGTAGTCCCAGCTGCACAGGAGACTGAAGCAGAAGCTTCACTTGAGCCTGGGAGTTTGAAGTTGCAGTGAGCTATGTCGAGGCCACTGCTCTCTAGCCCGGGTGACAGACTAAGACACTGTCTCAAAAAAAAAAAAATTTAAATCATGTCATTTGCAGCAACATGAGTGGAACTGGAGGTCATTATCTCACATGAAATAAGCCAGGCACAAAAAGACAAATATCACATGTTGTGACTTTTATATGGGAGCTAAAAAATCTGATCACATGGAGGCAGAGAGTGGAAAAATACAGAACAGAGACTGGGAAGAGTGAGTGGGGGTGGAGAGGATGAACAGAAGTGGGTTAAAGGCTACAAACATACAGTTAGATAGAAGGAAAAAATCCAATGTTTCATAGCCGAGGAGGGTGACTATTGTCAAACAAAAATGTATTGTGCTCAGGAGACGGACATCCTGAATATCCTGACTTGATTCCAGCAACGAAATTGCACATGGACCCCCTAAATTTGCACCAATAAAGAAAAGCAGCACAAGCAATGCAATTACTGTCTTGAGTAAAAGCATTATCATGTGAAAGTAAAAGGATAAATATTTTAGAATTTGTTATGATAACTGTTAAACACTAAAATGTGAGCACAAGTTTTTCTTAATGTCCTTTTAAAATATCAATTCTTATTATTTTAATTACTGGATATTCAGCAGAATATTCTTTCTCAAAATTAATACTAATTGTAAAATAACTTAAAGAAAAATACAGAACAATAATATTTACCGGTTTTTTTTTTTTTTTTTGAGACAGAGCCTCAAGCTGTCCCCCTGGGTAGAGTGCCATAGCATCACAGCTCACAGCAACTTCCAACTCCTGGGCTCAAGTGAGTCTTCTGCCTCTGCCTCCCAAGTATCTGGGACCACAGGCACCCACCACAATGCCTGGCTATTTTTTGGTTGCAGCCGTCATTGTTGTTTGGCAGGCCCAGGCTAGATTCGAACCTACCACCGTAGGTGTATGTGGCTGGTATCTTAGCCACTTGAGCCACAGGCGCCGAGCCAATAATATTTATTGTTAAATGACTCTGCAATGTTCTGCATGAAAGCTCAAGCAGTGAAAAAAGAAAAGTTTGTTGTATTAAAATCATGACAAACACCACGCCCGCCCAGTTTGCTTATATTTTTAATAGAGAATAATGTTTTTTTAATATACTATCATGTTTTATTTTAAATTTCAATTTGGTTATATAATAAATACATTATTTTATCAAGAAAAAAGGTATAGGGTGGTGCCTGTGGCTCAGTGGGTAGGGCACCGGCCCCATATACTGAGGGCGACAGGTTTAAACCCGGCCCCGGCCAAACGGCAACAAAAAAATAGCCGGGCGTTGTGGTGGGCGCCTGTGGTGGGCGCCTGTGGTCCCAGCTACTTGAGAGGCTGAGGCAAGAGAATCACTTAAGCCCAGGAGTTGGAGGTTGCTGTGAGCTGGGTGAGGCCACAGCACTCTACCAAGGGTAATAAAGGGAGACTCTGTCTCTACTGTGAGCTGTGAGGCCACAGCACACTGCCCAGCTTGAGACTCTGTCTCAAAAAAAAAAGAATCTGGAAAGCTGGAAATGTTTTGTGTTTTAATCTTCATGCTAGTGACAAAGGTGTTTACATAATTCAATTCATAGAGTTATAGATAATGCACTTAGCTGCATATATGTTGAATCTCAGGGGAAAATGGTATTATGGCTCCCACAAAACTGTCTGAAAATGTGTCACATTCAGAGTAAAATTTTTTAAATATAGGATTTCATTGAACACACTTCTTGACCTGGACTTTGCTTTTCTGGAAATATTTCTCCATTCTAACAACAGGCTCGCATTTGCTTGCTATACCAAAATTTTTAATTATTTAGCATTTATTTATTTATTCATTTAATTTTTTTTTTTTTTTTTGAGACAGAGCCTCAAGCTGTCACCCTGAGTAGAGTGCCATGGCTTCACTGCTCACAGCAACCTCCAACTCCTGGGCTCAAGAGAGTCTCCTGCCTCAGCCTCCCAAGTAGCTGGGACTACAGGCACCCGCGACAACGCCCGGCTATTTTTTGGTTGCAGCCATTATTGTTGTTTGGCGGGCCTGGGCTGGATTTGAACCTACCACCTTAGGTGTATGTGGCTGATGCCTTAGCCTCTTGAGCCACAGGGGCTGAGCCAATTCATTTAATTTTTTAGACAGTCTCACTATGTTGCCCTCAGTAGAGTGCCTTGGTGTCACAGCTCACAGCAACCTCAAACTCTTGGGCTTAAGTGATTCTTTTGCCTCAGCCTCCCAAGTAGCTAGGACTATAGGCACCCGCCACAGCACCCGGCTATTTTTTTTGTTGTTGCAGTTGTCATTGTTGTTTAGCTGGCCCGGGCTGGTTTTGAACAAGCCAGCTCAGTGTATGTGGCTGGCATTGTAACCACAGTGCTACAGGCGCTGAACTTATTTATTTAATTTTTTTTTTTGAGACAGAGGCTCACACTATTGCCCCAGGCTTGAGTGCTAAGGCATTATATGTCACAGCAACCTCAAATTACTGGGTTCAAGCAATCCTCTTGCCTTAGCCTCCTGAGTAGCTGGTACTACAGGTGCCGACCACAATGTTCAGCTACTTTTTCCATTTTTAGTAGAGACAGGGTCTCACTCTTGCTCAGGCTGGTCTTGAACTCCTGAGCTCAAGCAACCCACCTGCCTCAGTCTCTTAGAGTGCAGGGATTACAAGTGTGAAAAACTGCATCTGGCCTAGTGTTTTTGAACAACATAGCACACACCCTTATACTTCTTCGCCTTTGTAAAATGTTGTCCTTTGCCTGAAATACACTTAGCATCCTCTTATTCTATCCCCAGATTTCCCTAGTAATTTCCACAAAATTTCAAGTCTTAGTTCAATCATTATTTTATCCAGTAAACCTTCCCAAGACCTCTCAGGCACAACTAGATACCTCTTTGCTATGTTCTTTTAGGACTTTAGTACTCTATCCAAACATTTTAGAACTATATATTACGTTTTCATTACTGATCTGACTCTCGCTAGATTGTAAAATTCTTGAGACGAGGCATTTTTATTTGTTTTCTTTTTTAAACATTATTAATACACAGCATAAAGTCTGACATAAGTAGGCAAATAAGAATTTTCAGTAACACACCAAAGCTACTGGAAACCATGTTTTGTGCCTATTTTATTTATTTATTTATTTATTTATTTGTAGAGACAGAGTCTCACTTTGTTGCCCTTGGTAGAGTGCCATGGCGTCACATAGTTCACAGCAACCTCCAACTCCTGGGCTTAAGTGATTCTCTTGCCTCAGCCTCCTGCTGGGACTACAGGTGCCCATGAGGCCGGATTTGAACTCGCCACCCCCGGTATATGGGGCTGGCGCCCTACTCACTGAGCCACGGGCACCGCCCGCCTATTTTATTTTTAAAGTAACTTTTAAATTGAATCATTAACTTCCCAAAGGTATAGTCAAATGTGTTTTAAAAAACATTATCATCACATTTATTTCACTAAACTCTTTTTGAAAAAAAATATTAGAAACCAAAGCTAAAACTTAAAAGACATAAATTGGCACCTAGTTAATCACTCCAAAATCAATGTAACAAGATAACATGTCAAAATCTATAGTTACTTATTTTGGAATAATTTATATTTGAGATTGTCTTATCTATTCCATTGCTATTGGTTTTGATGGTGCTCTGACATAAATTTTTTAACTAAATGATCTTTAGAACATGTTATAAAAAGCTGGTATAGTTTAGTCTAAACAACTTATGATGTTTTAGTAAAAGGAAATCATGTTCCTGAATTTTCTTCGGGTAGGATTTTAGTAGTAATTTTTTTTATGCTCTTGTAAGCCTAAGGCCAAAGGTATTATTTGGGAATGTGTATGCAAAACAAAATTAGCAAGAAAATGAACTACAGTGAACTTTTAACAGAAATGGTACTTGAGAATTTTGAAATTTATCATTTTAATCACATAAGAAATAAGCATTTCTCCTAAGAAGCCACCTGTAACACATTAAATATAAATCATAGATTTTTAAGTACTGTTTTGGGACTTTTATGTTGCAATTCCAGATGCATAAGTTAAGTTGTTTATATTGTTGCATTTGGGGTGAGCAAAAAGAAAGTGATGAAAGACAGGCCTTAAAATAAGTTTGAGAAGAATCTTTTCGGAATTTCAATTGATTTATTCGAGAATAAATGTCGGGGAAAATAATCTAACATAAAGTAATCAAGATTTTAGTGTATAAATATCTACATAGCACGGGATCATCAATTCATCGATCTTAATAGATTTCCTATTTTTAATTGTGGCATGAAAAGACTGCTTTTTATTATAACAAACAAACAAACAAAAAAAAAACCCAAAGAAACAAAAAAACAAACAGCACTAGGCAAGACACTGTGGCTCATTCCAGTAATCCTAGCACTCTGGGAGGCTAAAGCGGGTGGATTGCTTGAGCCCAGCAGTTTGAGACCAGCCTAAGCAAGAGTGAGACTCCATCTCTACTAAAAATAGAAAAATTAGCAGGGCACTGTGCAGACACATGTAGTCTCACCTACTAGGGAAGCTGAGGCAAGAGGATCGCTCAAGCCCGAGTTTGACATTGCTGTGAGCTATGATGATGCCCACCCACAGCCCTCTATCCTGGGTGACAGAGTGAGACTGTCTAAAAAAACAAAAAAACAACACCAAAAAGTCTAAATTGAAATAGAAACTATGTATTTTAATATTTAAAGGCACTCTATAAATAACAGAATTCAATCTCAAACCTAGAATCCCTTAAAACCTTTACTAAAAATATTCACTAGTTTGAAAAATAACACTTTTATAGTGCTTACAACATACCAGTTATATTCTAAGCACTTTACAAATCTTAAGTCATTAAGTCCTTAAAATAATCTCATGAGGTAAGTACTATACTCCTCTTTTTACAAAGGAGAAAACACATTGCTTTGGTCTGGATAAATTTTCCAAGATTAAGAAATTAACCAAGGTCACAAAGTTAGTAAGCGACCAACCTGATTTGAGACAATCATCTAAAATAAACAATCTTATCCACTCCATGCTCCACTGTTTCCCCAATGCCTAATATTAAACCTTTGGGAAATTAATATCAGAAAATAAAAATACTTAAAAATTTTTAATTAAAAGAAACATCAAAGAATCTAAAGGTGGGTAAGTTCCCCATAAACACTTGAATTTTTCATGAAGATCTTCGACAAAAGATTGTGTAGACTTTACTTGTACATGTCCAGTGACAGGGAACTCATACTAAGGTAGACGATTTTATTTTCAGAACTACTTTTTAAAAATATGCCCCCTTTAAACTTTTACCCTATTTCTTTTTCTTTTCTTTTCTTTTCTGAGACAGAATCTAACTATGTCACCCTCAGTAAAGTGCTGTGGCGTCATATCTCACAGCAACCTCAAACTTGGGCTTAAGCGATTCTCTTGCCTCAGACTCCCAAGTAGCTAGGACTACAGGCTCCCACCACAACGTCCGGCTATTTTTTGTTACAGTTGTCATTGTTGTTTAGCTGTCACAGGTCAGGTTTGAACCCGCCACCCTCGGTGTATGTGGCTAGAGCCCTCACCACTGCGCTACGGTCACTGCGTCCTTTTACCCTATTGGTATCCTATCTTCTAAAGTCACACAAAACTGATGTAAAAGCTAGTCTGGGTGTCAGTGTGCCACTTTTGCTCTGTGATGCCTTCTGCCATGCTATGACACAGTATAAGACCTTCCCCAGAAGGTAATCATTCATATGCAGCCACCCAATCTTGGACTTCCCAGCCTCCAGAACTACAAGAAATAGATTTTTTTTTTTTTTTGAGACAGAGCCTCAAGCTGTCGCCCTGGGTAGAGTGCTCTGGCATCACAGCTCACAGCAACCTCCAACTCCTGGTCTCAAGCAAGTCTCCTGCTTCCACCTCCCAAGTACCCAAGTAGCTGGAACTACAGGTGCCCGCCACAATGCCTGGCTATTTTTTTTTTTTTTTTTTTTTGGTTGCAGCTGTCATTGTTGTTTGGCAGGCCCGAGCTGGATTCAAACCCGCCAGCTCAGGTGTACGTGGCTGGCGCCTTAGCTGCTTTAGCCACAGGTGCTGAGCCAAGAAATAAATTTTGTTATCTTTTAAATTATTATTATTAAGATAAGAATCTCACTCTGTTGCCAGGCTAGAGCACCATGGCATCAGCCTCACTCACAGCAACCTCAAACTCCTGGGCTCAAGGGATCCTCCTGCCTCAGTCTCCTGTGTAGCTGGGATTACAGGTGCACACCAAAATACCTGGCTAATTTTTCTATTTTTAGAAGAGACTGGATCATACTCTTGCTCAGGCTGGTCTCAAACTCCTGAGCTAAAGTGATCCTCCTGCCTCAGCCTCCTAAAGTGCTAGAATTATAGCAGTGAACCACAACACTGGCCCAGAAATAAATATTTTTTAATAAATTACCCAGACTGTGGTATTCTGTTATAACAATGCAAAGCAGACTAAGACAGAAAACTGGTACTGAGTAGTGGACCCATTACCAATAATAAATACCTGAAAACGTGAAATCTACTTTGAAACAGAGTAATGGGTAGAGATGGGAACAATTCCTTTTTATTTATTTTTTTAAAGACAGAGTCTGACTTTGCCACCCTCAGTAGAGTGCTGTGGCATCACAGCTCACAGCAACCTCCAGCTCTTGGGCTTAGACAATTCTCTTGGCCTCAGCCTCCTGAGTAGCTGGGACTACACACTGAAGTGAATACTGGAAAAACCTGCATTGCTGTGAATGGAGTATCAAGGATGATTCTGGCGAGGGCTCAGAAGAAGAGAAGGGTAGGGAAAATTTAGAACTTCTTAGAGGTTAGTAAGGGTTGTAACCAAAATGTTGATAGAGGCTCGGTGCCCATAGCTCAGTGGTTAGGGTGCTGGCCACATACACCAAGGCAGGTGGGTTCAAACCCGCCCAGGCCTGCTAAACAACAATGACAACTGCAACAACAACAACAAATAGCCAGGCGTTGTGGCAGGACCTGTAGTCCCAGCTACTTGGGAGGCTGAGACAAGAGAATCATTTGAGACCAAGAGTTAGAGGTTGTTGTGAGCTATGATGCCACACCACTCTACCAAGGGTAACATAGTAAAACTCTATCTCAAAATAAAAGAAAAAAGTTGTTGATAGAAACATGGTCAGTGAGGGCCATTCTGGTAAGTCTCAGATGGAAATGAAGGACAAGGTGTTGCCACCTGGAATAAAGGCTATCTTTGTTATAAAGTAGCAAAGAATTTCACTGCATTATGTTCATGCCCTAGGGCTTTGTGGAAGGTGGAACTTAAGAGTGATGAAATGGGAATTCTAGCAGAAGAAATATATAAGCAGCAAAGCATTCAAGATGCTGTGTGGTTACTTTTGACTGCTCACAGTGAGATACAGAACCAAAGGGAGGATTTAAAGAAAAAATTTATAATGAAAAAGGAAGCAGAACATAATTATTTGGAAAATCTGCAGCTTGGCCACGTAAAGGGGGGGGGAAAAGCATGTTTATAGCTGAGATATCAGTTACTACAGTTATTAGTATGAGTGGAAAGGAGCCAGGGGGTCTTCAGCAGGTATATGAGAGGAAGACCACCAATGCACTTCTGAGGTCTGCAAAGCTGCCCCTCCCCTCTCAGAGGGCTAAGAGGGCAGAGTGATTTCACAGGATGACCTGGAGCACCCTCTGCACCCTAGATGCCCAAGGCCACTTCGTGACTGTTCCCAGATCTCAGTGCGGCACTCCTCAGCTGCTCCAGCTGTGGCTCAAGCAGCTCCAAATGGGATTCAATCTATCCCTCTAAAAGGTACAAGTTGTAAACCTTGGTGACACCATCTTGTAGCTCAAGTGAGCCCAGATGTGGCTAGTGGCACTGCTCCACAGGGTGCAAATAGTAAGCCTTGGTGGTGTCCATGTGATGCTAATTCTGCTGGCATGAATTGTGGGACCAGGGTGGCCTCCACCTAGATTTCAGAGGCTATACTGAAAAGCCTAGAGGCTCATGCAGAAAACTCCCACAAGGATAGAGCCACCACAGAGAATATCAACCAGGGCCATGGCAGGGATGGGACCCCTAAACTGTCAAGCCACTAGCCATATGCAATGCTCACCTGGAAAGCTATAAACACTGGACTCCAACCTAGGAAACCAGCCACATGGGCTGTACCCAGCAGAGCCATATGGATAGGGCTGCTTTGTGCCTTGGGGGTCTACTGCCTGCCCCTTTATGCACAGAATACTAGATGTGAAGTCAAAAGACATTGTTCTCTAGCTTTAAGATTTTGGGGGGAGTCTCACTCTGTCACCCTAGGTAGAGTGCCATGGCGTCATAGCTCACAGCAAGCTCAAACTTGGGCTCAGAAGATTTTCTTGCCTCAGCCTCCAAAGTAGCTGGGACTACAGGTGCCCACCATAGCACCCTACTAGTTTTCTATTTTTAGGAGATGTGACTGTCTTGCTCTTGCTCAGGCTGGTCTTGAACTCTTGAGCTAAGGCAATTCACTTTCCTGGGCCTCCCAGAGTGTTAGTATTATAGGCATGAGCCACCATGCCTGGCCCCAGCTTTAAAATTTAATGTCTGCCCTGCTGGATTTTGAACTTGCTTGGGGCCGGGTACTGCTTTCTTCTGGCTTATTCTCCCTTTTGGAATGGTAATATGCATCCTATGCTTGTCCCACCATTGATCTTGGAAGTAACTTGTTTTGATTTCACAGACTCTCAGATAAGACTCTGAACTTTGAAGTTGGTACAGGAATGAGTTAAAACTTAGGGGGTATGGGAATGGAATGACTATATTTGTAGGTCACAAGGACATGGGGATCCAGGAGAAGAATGCTATGGCTTGAATGTTTGCTCCCTTAGAAACTCATGTTGAGGTGGGTCTTGGTGGCTCACACTTGTAATCCTAGCACTCTGGGAGGCAGAGACGGGCACATTGCTTGAGGTCAGGAGTTTAAGACCAGCCTGAGCAAGAGTGAGACCCCTTCTCTGAAAACTAGCCAGTTGTGGTAGTGGGCACGTGTAGTCCCAGCTACTGGGAAGCTGAGACAAAAAGATCACTTAAGCCCAGGAGTTTGAGGTTGCTGTGAGCTATGACACCACAGCACTCTCCTGAGGGAAAGAGAATGAGACTCTGTCTCAAAAAACAAAAAAAAAAAAAAAAAATAGAAAGAAACTCATGTTGAAACTTAATCCCCAATGTATTACAAAAGTATTAAGAGGCGGGGCCTTTAAGTGTTGAATGGGTCATAAGAACCTTTCCCTCATAAATGGATTAATCTATTGGATTAATGGGTTATCCCAAGAGTGGTCTATTATAAAAGCCAGTCTGGCTCTCAGCATGTCCCTCTCACTCTGTGATGTCTTCTGCCATGTTATGACACAGCATGAGGCCTTCACCAAAAACTGATCAGAGGCTGCTGCCCAATCTTGGACTTCCTGGCCTCCATAACCATAACAAATAAATTTATTTTCTTTGTTAAAAAATAAAATCACACAAAATTATTCTTTTCTTTTACATTGCTGCCCTTAAAGTATGTGAGGAGACCAATTATGTTTTAACCATCAGCCCCCAGGCTAAACATTCTATTTCTTTCAAAATTTCTTCATGTACACAGTGGAATTTCCTCACATTTCTACTTTTTTTTTGAGACAGAGCCTCAAGTTGTCACCCTGGGTGGAGTGATGTGGCATCATGGCTTTTCTCAAAGATCCCTTTTCTCAATCATATTTGATTGGGACATTTATGATGTTTATCCAAGACAGTCATTAAAACATCAAATATGAAAGAAACAATGCTATAAACCTCCAACTCCTGGGCTCAAGCTATTCTCCTGCCTCTGCCTCCCAAGTAGCTGGGACTACAGGCATCCACCACAATGCCTGGCTATTTTTTGGTTGTAGTTGTCATTGTTGTTTGGCGGGCCCAGATTAGATTCGAACCCGCCAGCTCAGGTGTATGTGGCTGGTGCCTTAGCCACTTTAGCCACAGGCGCCGAGCCACATTTCTACTTATTATATTTTGGATATGCTCCAATTTATCTTAGCTCTCTTAAAGTGCCCCATTCTTAAATGGAATTCCATATTCAAGTAGCATTTTGATGACAATAGAGTAGAGCATTTCCCTCCATTCTAAATATTATTCACCTAGATAAATATTGACTTTTTTGGAAAATAAAACAAAACAAAAAAGAGCCAAAACATACAGATTCACATCAAGCTTATTATAAAATAAAGCCTTTAAGATTTTTCCATATGCAATTGATTTTTGAACATAAATTCAAAATTATTTTTCCTCATGAAACTGCATTTTGTCAGAGATAAGTTCCTCATTTTGGTCTGTCAATATCTTTTAAAACCCTGATTATCTTATTTAACAAATTAGCTAACCCTTCTAGTTTTTCTCAATCATATTTGATTGGGACATTTATGATGTTTATCCAAGACAGTCATTAAAACATCAAATACGAAAGAAACAATGATATGCTGCTGGCTCTTTTTATTTTATTTTATTTATTTATTTTTGAGACACAATTTTGTACTGTGGCCCTCACTAGAGAGTACAGTGGTGTTATAGCTTATTGCAATTTCAAACTCTTGGGCTCCAAAGATACTTCTACCTCAGCTGCCAGAATAGCTGGGACTACAGGTCCACCCCACCATGCCAGCTAATTTTTTTCTATTTTTAGTAGAGACAGGGTCTCCCTCTTGTTCAGGGAGGTCTTGAATTCCTGGAATTCTTCAGTATAGGATATTTGTCTATTTCCTTGTGTATTAACTTAGTAATTTATTTATGTCAGTATGGACTCATGGATATTTATTTCTTTTGGTTATAACTGAATATAATTTTGTTGTTCAAATTCTTCCAACTTTGGCCATTGGGAGCTCTTTCAGTTGTTTGATGTGTATGTTTTGATATACTCCTATGATTTGGGGGTGCTTTTTAAAGCACTTTCACTTTCTGGCACTACTTTTTTTACTTTGGGGTTCATTATGTGTCCTTCTTACCTAAGTCATAGAATTATTCATTTCTAGGCCGACTGTGATGGCTCATACCTGTAATCTTAGCACTCTGGGAAGCTGAGGCTGGTGGACTGTTTGAGCTCAGGAGTTCAAGAGAAGCCTGAACAAGAGTGAGACCCCATCTCTACTAAAAATAGAAAAACTATCTGGGCATTCTGGCGGGCACCTGTAGTCCCAGCTACCTGGGAGGCTGAGACAAGATGATTCCTCAAGCTCATGAGTTTTAGGTTGCTATGAGGTACGATGACTGCCACGATGCTCTAGCCAGGGAAACAGAGTGAGACTCTTAAAAAAAAAATACAAATAAAACCTTAGAATGCATATAGAGGATAATAAGCAACAGGCAATTTGTAATTATCCCTTTTTAACTGGGTAGATGCTTATTAAACTTATTGTGAGCCAACAAGTAGTTCTATAACCCCCCCCCCAAAAAAAACAGAGCTTTTAGAGAAAGTTTACAAGATAGTAACAAAAATAACAAGAGAAAGAGGAATTAAAAGTAAAGGTTAAGGAACAATCTATTACTCTGGAGCAAATTAAACAGACATGTTTATTTAATGGAGCTCTTGAAGACTCAGATACCTATTGCAGTGCCTAGATATCTGCTAGAAACATTAAAATCACTTGAAATGGTACATTTTTTTTAAAAAAATTTTTTTTTATTTCAACGCTTTATTTCAACTTATTTACTTTGAAGGTTTTTTTTTTGGTTTTTTTTTTTTATTACTTCTTCCTCCTGTAGTGTTTTCTTGCCCCCCGGTGTAGTTGGGATCACAAGGTCCGCTGTCTCGTTGTCCTGGTGTTGTTGTAGTAGAGACGGGGTCTCACACTGGCTCAATTGGCTCAGGGGGGTCTTAGCTGGTCTCGAACCTCTGAGCACAGGTGATCCGCCCGCCTCAGCCTCCTACAGCGCTGGGACAACAGGCGTGCGCCACCACGCCCGGCCGAAATGGTACATTTTTAAGGAAAGCCTAAGATATCCTTTTCAGATTCCAATCCAGGGATCTCAGACATCAAGTTCAGGATACCATTAATTTAATCACTTGGAAGCTATGTCTAAAATAAAAATAAATCTAAAACAAATTTACAATTTCCCAACAGTAGAAAAGGAGTAACACATCTGTTCATTGATAATTTTAATCAATTGTTTTATTTTCAGATTCAGCATATGCTGCATGAATATCTTACATCTTGGAAGGTTTTGGTGCAAGAATGCGTAGGTTTGGCATAGACCTAGCCAATGCATATAGACAAAAGTACAAAACAAAGATACTGATTGGGAAAGAAACAGGCAAAAGTATTATTTGCAGATACTATGATAGAGTATCTAGAGAACATAAAAGAACCAACTGAAGAATTTTTTTGGAGGGGGGACAGGGGCTCACTCTGTTGCCGAGGTGAAAGTGCAATGGCTCATCACAGCTCATTACACACCCAAACTCCTGGGCTCAAGCAATCTGCCTTCCTCAGCCTCCCAAGTAGTTGGGACTACAGATATGTACCACCATCCCAGCTAATTTTTCTGTTTTTCATACAGACAGTGTCTTGCTATATTGCCAAGGCTGGTCTTAAATTCCTGGCCTCAAGCAATCCTCCCACCTTGGCCTTTCTAAATGCTAGGATTATAGGCATGAGCCACTGCACCCAGATGAAAACTTCTAGAAACATGAGATATTTTACTAATGTGATTGGTTATAAAATAAGTATTCAAAATAAAAAGTTTTACTTTATTTGATAAGAAAACCATTATGATGACAAACACCATCAAAAACAACAAATTCAAAGAATGTCTAGTCTTAAACTTAATAATAAATATGTAAGCTTTATATGAAGAAATACATAAACCTGAGGGACATAAAAGAAACAGATAAATTAGTAACAAATCTTATATATGTACATAGAAAAATTCTAGTTCTCCTTTTATTAATTAATACACTTAATACATTTACAATCAAAATATTTCTTAGAACATTTAAAAATTCTTCTGAGAAAATTAATACATGAAAGATCTGTTTCCAGCAAAATGTCAAACTAGGCTTTCCTACTACAATATAATGAGATCCTGGATAAAATACAACAAATATAATTTTTAAAATTTTTCTGGGCATTTAATAAAGTGAAGGGAATTCCCAAGAGCCAAAATAAAGACATAGCAATAAGAAAACTGAATTTTGAAGGGTTAATAAATGCTAAAGTGGAGATTGCATTGAAATTAAATGCCAATAATAATTCTAATATTGAAAGGCAGAATGGATAGCCTGCTCCAATGTGAAAGAGCTGAATTTGGGACTCTAATTGGAGTTCCTGAATGAGGTTAAAGTTGTCCCTCATCCATAGCCCTCCTGGTTCTTGTCAGTTGCCTTTCATCTTATAGTGCAAGTTTTCTTTGAAAGAAAGCAATCTCAGATTAGACCTCATGATTCTATATGTTGAATTTAATAAGTTCTACAAACTCATAATACCAAACACACAAGAAAACGAATCACTATGAAGATAAATGACAAACAAGTTTACACATCCAAGAACTTCATATATGAGAAGACGAGTAAAAAAAAATACTACGGTATTAATACATAGTAAAATGTGTATTTGGTCTTCTTCCCTATTTTCTGGCATATGATTACTAAAACCTGTAGCATTTTTACAGTAATAGATCTTTGCGTGCTAATGAGTTGACTGATGGCTGGCAGCTCCAGGCAGCTTTATGATAGGAAATGGTCACTGGAAACACCACGGCGGGGATTTTCAACCTGACCTCCAAACTCTGAGGAGGAAAGAGGTACTGAAAGTCAAATAAGTCATCATGACCAATGATTTAATCAATTATGCTTACAAAATGAAGCTTTCATAGTAACTCAAAAGGAAAAGGTTTGCAGGAGAGCTCAATACTTAGAAGTTCCTGGAGGGTGAAAGGAACAGGGTGACATCAGCTTCCCTTCCCATCATGCTTGCATCTCTTCACCTGCATCCTTTATAAAAAAATAGTAAGCATAAATATTTCCCTGGGTTCTGAGAGTCATTCTAGCAAAGTAATGGAATCCAAGGAAAGATTGTGAGATCCTCAATTTATAGTTGAGAAGTCAGTAGCACAGGTTTTTAAAAAGAAAAAAACCCTGGAAATCCCA
>CAUYQV010075941.1:0-17499 GCA_963574575.1 Galagoides demidoff | reverse complement strand
AATGGCTGGGCGTTGTGGTGGGCGCCTGTAGTCCCAGCTACTTGGGAGGCTGAGGCAGGAGACTTGCTTGAGCCCAGGAGTTGGAGGTTGCTGTGAGCTGTGATGCCATGGCACTCTACCCAGGGGGATAGCTTGAGGCTCTGTCTCAAAAAAAAAAGTATAAAGAATTAACGTTAGATCTTGGTGTCTATAAAGGGAAGATACATATATATTCAACTATCTCCATGTAGAATGTGTTATTTTCTTTGGCAAAGTAAGAATCAAGGTTACTGGGAGGATAAAATGAGACACTCTGGCAAGCAGACAGTACAGTATGGGACACCTGGTGTGAGCGTATTGAGTCTGGAGCCTTTATTACCCCTGTTATGATGATGGTAGTTGTCTAGGGGCAGGCGCCACTGATGTCTCTGCTGTCTTCTTTGCTCTGTCATGGCTCTGCCATACCTCGCCCAAGTCTCCAGTCAGAATCAGAGGGCAGGATGGATGTGATGAACTCTACCCCTTAAGGAGGGGAAGGGAGCTGTGACACAGCCCCTCCCTTGGCTCTGTGCACACCCCAGCTTCACCGTGAAGCTCCAGGACTGGAGCATGCACTCCACACTCCAATCAAACTGGACTACTTGTTCTCCTAAAGGTCTTGTGCTTTCCCGGTTCTGCTTCTCTGCCCAGTCTATGATCTCCACGGCAAATACTTTCTGCTCCGAACACCCTCATGTCAGCCAGGTCTTAAAGTATCTTTCAAATTTTACTGAATCCGCAGAACTTTTCCTCTCCCTGCCAAGCCAGTCAATGCAATCATCCATTTATTTAACCTACAACATTCATCCACATCTATTCTACTGGGCGGCAGGCACTTTGAGACACCCTGGAGATGATAAGACCCAGAGCCTCCATTTGTGCCTCCACCAGGACAAGAAAAATCAATGGTTAGATGCCATGTGGTGAATGCCATCAGTGGAATTTGAACAATATTGCTCCTTCCTTCCTGTGAACTTTGTGTTCCTTAGTTTGCATTTTTATGGGACTCAGAATATTTTCTCTCTCTCTGATAGTTATTTATGATCCTCTTTTGCACCATGACTAGTATATGGGCTGACTGAGACCAGGGAACATGTCCTTTCCTGTAAGAATCATCAGGAGAACAACCTCAAATTTAGAATCTCCCTAGATGACAAATATTTGTGCGTGTTGATCCCAGAATCCTGCCATGCTATTGGCTATGTATATAACAATGGTCTATTTATAACGAGAACACTGAGGAGTTAGGCATTAGGAACAGACAGAGATAATTCTTCATTATCTTGTAAAGTTCTTGACAGGCAGCACCCAGCCAATCCTCAGCCACACTCAGATGTAGAGAGAGAAGCAGGGACATTCAGAGCTTCAGCTGCTCGAAAGCCATTGCTACAGGGACATAACAATCCTGCAGTGACATATGGTTCTTTATTACCAGGTCTTACAGCCCTGAGCAATTGTATCTGCCAAAGGGAGAATATTCACTTCAGAATTTTGGATGTAAATATTCAGTCCCTTGCGCTTTGCAGTCACTGCTAATGGTATATAAAAAATGATCCAAGAGAAGTATAAATAATCATTTGGCTCTACAATGAAAAGAGCAGTTCTGGCTATAACCAGCCAAAAATGAAATAGTGCAAACTTCAAACTCAAATCAGGAGGTTATCATCTGTATCCACCGCAGAAAGAGAGTCTTACTGCAGAATAGAGACTGAATTAAAAGAAGGAAAAGTACCGGCTCATTTCCACATCCCCATTTCAGCCAACAAGATAGGCAGGCCCCAAATTACAAGTGGGTTGTATTTTTAAAGGTCATTTGTATGTTGAATTTTCAGAATACCATTTTTAGGATAATAGTAATGGTTCTTCTTCAGTTTCCAGAAGTGTTTCATTGGGAAGTAGGGATTCTAGTTCCAATTATAAAACACAGACATAGAAGGAGCAATCTGGAAGGACTGATTTGTGTCTTCAGGGTAGATAAGCTAGACATCCCCTCTGTGCAAGATCACAACAGGCACAAGTGCCTGCCATTCCTATATGCATGCCTGTTTGTGACATCACTTAGCTCCTCCTAGGGTGGAGAGGTGGAGTCAATATCTTCCTTCTTTGAATCATTTTTACCCTTTAAATTTGGGTTTAGTCATCATGTCTTGCTTTGGCCAATGGGACAATAAGAAATGCAACACAAGCAAAAACTTGGATAGTGTTTGTGCATTGGGACTTGCCCCCTTTAGCTGCCCTTGGGAAACCTGTATGGCCAAGTCTCACCCAAATGAGAACAAGGCAATAACCAGACGCATGAGTCTATCCTCCTGCTCTCAGCTACAGCCAATCCACCAGCTAATTGGCAAGCTGAGGGTTCCAAGACCAGGGCAAATGGCCAAAACCCACAGAAACATGAGGAATAAGAAACATTTGTTGCATTAATTAGTAGGTTTTGGTGACATTTTATTCCACAAAAACTAATTGGTACACCTTCATCCCATGCTACCCGCTCCATGTAAATCTCTCCATGAGTGCTATGTTTTAGGGATGGGGACAATATGCCCAGAACTTTGCTAAGTTAAACTCAGAACTCACAGTGCTAGAATGATCTCTCTTTTCTGCACTCCTGGGGGTATGACAGTTGCAGATAGACTGGAAAGAAGAAAGCTGGGATGCTGGCAATTTTTGAAAGAGCCTGATCTTCTGCTCTGTCTTGAACAGTATCTGTGTTAGTGTTTAAGGGGCCAGGGGCTCCAAGATGGAGAAAGGGACCAGAAGGTGCGATGACTAAGATTCTCTGACAGTGCCAGGAGTTCCAAAGTGAAGGATTTTCATGGCATGGTCTGCCTTTCTGAAGGGGAACCATTTGGATCCATTCCAGCATCCACTAAGTTCCCTCCACATCTACAAGGGAGGCTGCAAGTTCTAGATACATAAAAGGGGTCCCAGGGCAGGATTTCTGCACACTGGAAAGGAGCAGTTTGGCCAGGGTATTGAACAAGTCCATTGCCATACCTGCCATTTAACCAGATCCTAGCCAAGCTCCTCACTCCTGATCATTTTGTTTGACATCTGCTTTTCTGGTTTCATGAATTTTCTAGCACCAAAGAAGGCTTTTGTCCTTGGTGTGGCAAATACATAGCAAAAATGCTACCTCTCTAGCTCCTCTAATGATAGCTATATGGCTAAATCACTTCCTGCTAAACCCAGTCTCAGAAGTCCTCCTATCACAATCCTCCAAGAACCTACTTACCTGTCCGTCAGAATTAAAGCATAAAGAAAAAGCTGACTCCTGCTTGCCATCACTGCCCTGAAGCCATCTTGAGCCAGGCTGAGCTGTTTCATCCACAATCTTAAACACTGAACCTATCAATCTTATTGTTATGCACTTTTCCACAGCAAGTTCCTCATTATGATAGGTACCCTTAATTCCTTTCTTGGTTCTTTCTTTGCCCTAATGGTTTTCTTTATTATGTGGCTCAACAACTTTTAATTTGTCACCTTATTTTATTTCATACGTCTTTAGAAGTTACCATAATACATGTCTACTGGAATAAAGAGATATGTAAATATACAAAGTATATAATTGTCTGTTTTTCTATTTGATCTGAAGGTAAAGCTCTCATTTATTTTTGATAAGTTCATTCTATGGTTTTCCTAACCTTTGTAGTATATCACATTTTTCTGAATTCTGATCTTTTCCATCCAGCATTTAATTTAGCAGCCCCCCCCCATTTCACATTATCTGAAAAAAATGGTATGTATGCATTCCATATCTTTGCCTAGGTCTGTGATAAAAATTGTTGAATGAGAAACATACTCTGTCACATTACTAAAGATCAACCAAGCTCATCAGCTCTGACCCAGCCCCTATTTCCAGATGGTATCACAAGAATTCATCAGACACCTAAAGAATGAAGAAGGAGAACATTCCATACATGGAGGAATGAGAAAATGAGCAGACAAACATAGAACCTCTGTCTGAAATACAGAATATTTCCTGTATTGTAAAATTAATAGGAGTCTATATAAATAATAATTCCCATTTTCTTTGAACAACCCCACATTTGAAAGTGTTTGGAAAGTTGTCTTTGTGTATCATAATTAAGAAAATTATTCTCTGATCTGTGTTTCCATAAAACTTGATTCATAAGCTCCATTTAACATCAATTGTCACTAGTGTAGTTCACCAAGTATTTCCCTTCCTATCCCCTCTCCATGCACAGGGTATGGTTTTACTTCCCTGCCCCCTCTGAAATTTGGCATTACCATGTGACTTGCTTTGGCCCAAGGAATTTGAGTGAAAGGTTAATGCTGTCCTGGCTGGGAGCCCTTAAAAGCTTCTCTACCTCTGTCATGCTGCCTGGAAGGCACATGTCCAGAAAGAGCCTCCCTCATCCTGGCTCCCTGGGTAACTGCCATCAATGGAGCTGACTCCCTTGACTTTGCATGTGAACAAGAAGGCTTTGGGTTGCCTATTGCTGCAGCGGCCCCTGTCCTATGCACACGGATGCACAGTGTGTGCCTGTTATGTTCATGCGAGTGTGTGTCTGTGTGGGCGTGGGGAGACTAAAGATGAATCACATATCAGTGATACAGTGGAGAACAAATAGACAAAAGTCCCTGGCCTTACATTGTTTTATAGGCAGCCAGTGACCTCGAGACTTTTCTTGTGACTCAGAAATTTCATTAGCAGTTGTATTTAAAATGGGATTTATCTGAAAAAGCCAAATGTCAGACAATGTTCTCTTTGCTGCAGTCCTGCAGGGGTAAGAAAAAGGCACCCTCTTTCATGAGCCTGTCTATTCTGAAACATTCCCCTAAAGTCTAGGAGCCCTTCCATTCCTTCCTCAGCAACATCCAGAGATGTGGCCATTAACTTTGCCCCCACCCCTTGCCAAGCAGTCCGCAGGTGATGCTGATACTGCTGGTGGATGGACCACCAACAGTGCGGGCTTCCCAGGGCTTCAGCTTTCCAGTTCTAAGAACAACTGGGGTGGGGGTGTGGTGAGAAGGAGGGCCAAGGCCGATGGTCCATAGTGGTCTTCAGCTCAGAGCCCCTTTAGGTGCCTGTTTCGAGCGTGCACTGCAAGCATTTTGTTTCTTTTTGTTCCATGTAGTTGTATTCACCCTGAAGGGTCATCCAAATCAGGGTTTTTAGAGAGCTTACCTGTGATTCTCTGAGCACCACCTCTGGTGAACTCATTCGGTGAGAGGTGCCTTTTCCAAGACGGACAGAATCTTCTTTCTCCGGAAGGAAATGTGCTGAGGCCTCCCCAGAGAGTGTCAGTGGTCCCCCTATCATGTAAAATAGAGTTGCTTTGCTTTTTTGATTGGAGTAGGGGTGGGGCTACCTCTCCGGAGGGACATGAACCTTTAATAGCATCCACCGCTAGTGTCCCACAGATGGGCTCAGTTAAGTTCTTAGCATCCATTACTCTCCCACTGAGGATGTATATCTCCTGCTATACACAACATACCCATATTAGGTGAAATCTAAATATTCATTTTCTATACACTCATGTACTTTTCTGAACAGAACGCAGGTTTTAATCACATTAAACCTTCAGATTCTGACTGTGATTAACAGCTTTTTATCCCTTCCCTCCTCATTGTCACATAATTGTCCATTTGTTCCCAGCAAATCTGTCTGTGAGTTTACTTTGCTGACATTTAATCCTCCAGCTTTCAGGGTTTCAATCTTCCCTTTATTTACATCTCCAAGCCTTTAACTGGGTCATGAGAAGTCATGATCCATTTATACAGAGTTCTGGCCACTTTGTGAGATGCGAGAAAGAGGACAATGAAAGGTTTATTAAGAGATAAAAAAAATGGGGCAGTGCCTGTGGCTCAAAGGAGTAGGGAGCAGGCCCCATATACCAGAGGTGGTGGGACAGGCACTGGCCAAAAACTGCAAAAAAAAAAAAAAAAGGGTAAGAAAATGGGCTCAGCACCTGTAGCTCAAGTGGCTAGGGTGCCAGCCACATACACCAGAGCTGGTCAGGGTTCAAATCCAGCCCAGCCTGCCAAACAATGGTAAGTACAACCAAAAAATAGCTGGGTGCTGAGGCAAGAGAAGTGCTTAAGCCTAAGAGTTGGAGGTTGCTGTGAGCTGTGACACCATGGCACTCTACCCAGGGTGACAGCTTGAGACTCTGTTTCGAAAAAAAAAAAAAAAACCAAAACGAAAAAGATAAGAAAATGTATGATGATAGTAATGGAAATGGGAAATTCCCATCTCTAAAGCAACATTATGCAAACTGCTAGTTGCCACTTATTAGGGGTCACTAAATCAATTTAGTCATTTGTGGCCAGCAATTTCAAAGGACATAGAACAGAAAATGCCAGCGTGTGCCAGGCACAGGGAAAGAGACTATTTTAGAAATTGTGTTTTCAGGCATGTGCCTGTGGATGTGCACGTTTGTGTATGGCCCCGTGGACATGTGTGGATGGTGATAGAACCAGTGAAAATCATGCTTTATGGGTTTCCAGTGATGTTGGCCATTCCGAAGGGTGTTGGATTGGCATTTTATCCTATCTTTCGCCGCCCTGGTGACCACCTCCTTCCCCTCTGTCTTTTCAGCTTCCTTAGCCCTTCATCTTCTCCCATGAAGTTTTAGCCTAAATCACAGAGCAGAAGACATGGGGCTGGATCTGCATGAGGCTGTAGATTTTCATCAGTCTGGTACTCTTCAGTTTGGCATAAATGACCTTTTCTTTGTTTAGCTGGAGAGTGTACTAAAGCTCACGAAAGACAAATGAGAATAACTCACTGACTACTGATGGAGAAGCAGATAGCTCTGCCTGGAAAATTCCACTTATGCTTGTAGAAACAAATGTTTTGAAGGCAAAAAAGTATTATATACAGCTCAGGTAATTTTGTTTCAAAAACATCAGCCTTTTTGTCAACATCCCAAATTTTAACATTAGTTAATCTAGCAGAGCAGTGGTGGAAGTTTAACATCTATTTTCAACCACTACTTTCCTGAATCTGTCTTCTCTTACCCCTGGAGGGCTTGTCAAATGAAAGCAGAAAGTTTGAAGGAACAAAGCCAAAGTCAAAAGTGAAATGATAAAGCCTGGGAGTGAATAAAGTGAGAGAATAATGCATACATACAGCCGTTCCCAAAGGAGAAAGAACACAAATTGTGGGTGAAAGAGACCCCACAGAGGAAGAACAAAACACATTCAGACAAGCTTCAAAGCATTCTCATGGATGGGCACAGTAGGAAAGGTTAAAATAACATGTGCTTCTCTCAGGGAAACTCAAGAACAAAAAGACACCACACAGGACCAGGGTTGTGTGCCCTCCCGCACCTGTTCAGAACAGAAGCCCCTGGTAGACTCTAGGGAGGAATTCCTTGCAAGCGATAATTTTACTTTGCTGAGTGAATTAATGGTGAATATAGGTAGCATTTTTATTCAAGACAGTGTGACAACCATGTAAGCAATTATAATGTATATAGCTAATAGGAAAGAGTGGTATTTATGAGATACATAGGTATATAAATTCTCACTAAGAGAGTTGGAATTAAACCTCCCCTCAATAGACACCCATCTAACCCTGTGCCAAAGGCCTGTTTTGGGAAGCTTGATAATTGAAACAAGCTTCAAAAGGTGCATCAGAACTCATTTCTTAAAATGGAATCCCGATTAATTTTTTAAAAGGCCCAATATACTCAAGGAATTTTTTTGGATTCAGCATGCCCCCTGGGTGAAGAGCTCAACTACAACTTGAACTTTACCTTAGAAATGAAAACAATGTGACCTAAGCATTTATATCCTCATATTAATCTGAAATTTAAAAAAATTCAAATATGTAATTCTAATATTTTTATTAAACAACTAAAAAAAAATCAGTCTTCTAAATGCTCTAAGCTCTGACTTCCACAAACTAAACTGTAAGCAAAACTCTCAATTCACAAATAGTACTTGACCTTTTAAGCAACAAATTTTGCAAATACCAAACCATTTATTTCCTGTTCTCAATCTCTGCTGCATGCTACCAAGGCAGCCAGTTCAACTCAGTTCAGCAAACATTTATCAAGTACATAATCACAGTTATCCCTTATGTTGAGAAAATCTCTATATATTTTTTATAGAGATTCTTTTTTTAAACCTGTATTCAAAAGATTTTAGACTTACAGAAAATTTTAATAACTGAACATAATGTCTTTTCTCTATTTCTGGTTAGTCTTCCTAGAGGTTTATAAATTTTATTTACTTTTTCAAAGAAAAAGAACCAGCTTTTGGTTTTATATATTTTTCTTTCTTACTTTTCTGTTTTCAATCTTTTTTTTTTTTTTTTTTTTGGCAAATGAGAGAGTCATGTAGAACAACATCAAAAAGTTGAGCTTCCTAAAGAAGTAATTCTGAGAAACTTCAGTGATTAGGAAGTTGTTCTGATCTTTTTTTTTTTTTATTGTTGGGGATTCATTGAGGGTAAAAGATGTGTCACACACTGAGACCCCCCCATTCCCTCTCTCTGCTCTTCCTTTGCGTCAACACCCTCTGTCCTCTATCTGCTCTCCCTTTTCCCCACCCCCACCGTGACATTAATTGTCATTAATTGTCCTCATATCAAAATTGAATGCATAGGATTCATGCTTCTCCATTCTTGTGATGCTTTACTAAGAATAATGTGTTCCACTTCAATTCAGGTTAATACAAAGGCTGTAAAGTCTCCATCTTTTTTAATGGCTGAATAGTATTCCATGGTATACATATACCACAACTTGTTAATCCATTCCTGGGTTGGGGAGTATTTAGGCTGTTTCCACATTTTGGCAATTATAAATTGAGCTGCAATAAACAGTCTAATGCAAGTGTCTTTATGATTACTGGGCAATCCTAGTAATGGGATTGCAGGATCAAATGGGAGGTCTAGCTTGAGTTCTCTGAGGGTTCTCCATACTTCCTTTCAAAAAGGTTGTATTAGTTTGCAGTTTTACCATCAGTGTAAAAGTGTTCCTTTCTCTCCCATGCTGTATAAGTTACCCTCCCATTAGTGACTTGGTAGCTGTCTCAATTATCAGATTAAAAAAACCACATAGAGAGCTCATCACTATCCATGGGTTCAAGCATCCACAGGGGATCTTGGAACATATGCCTTTTAGGTAAGAAACTACTGTAAAAGCATTTAATGCTATAAATTTTTCTCTAAGTACTAGTTTAGCTGCATACCACATATTTTAATATGTTGTATTTTTATTTTAATTTTATTTCCAAAAATTTTAAATTTCCCTTAAGACATCCCCTTCACATGTTGTTTGTTTGAAAATATCTTGTTAAATTTTCAAATACTTGAGGATTTTTCAGTTATTTTTCAGCTACGAATTTCCAATCTGATTCTGCAATGACCCAAGACAATACTTTGAATAATTTCCATACTTTTTTAAAGTGTTAAGATTTGTTGTATAGCCTAGAATATAATTTATATTGGTGAATTTTTTATGTGCACTTAGGAAAAAATATGCATTCTAATATTGTTAGATGGAATATTCTATAAATGTGAATTAGATCAATTTGCTGTTAGTGTTTTTCAGGTCATCTATATTCTTACTGATTTTCTGCCTGCTTGTTCTATCACTCAGAGAAGGGTGTTAAAGTTTCCAACTATAATTATAAATTTGTCTATTTTTCCTTTCAGTTCTATTGGTTTTTGTCTCATGGATTTTGATGCTCTGAAGTTAGCCGTATACATACGTAGGCATACTGTGTTTTATCAATTAATTGACCCTCCTGTTTTGAAGCCTAATTTATCTCTTTAATATAGCCACTCCAACTTTCTTATGGTTAGTATTTGTATCATGTATTTTTTCTACTCTTTATTTTTAATCTATTGATGTCTTTATATTAAAAATGGGTTTCTGAGCTGGGTGCAGAAACACCTATAATCCTAACACCCTGGGAGGCTCAGGCAGGTAGATGGCCTGAGCTCAGGAGTTTAAGACCAGACCGAGCAAAAGTGAGATACCCATCTCTACTAAAAACAGAAAAACTAGCCAGGTTTTATGGCAGGTGTCTGTAGTCCTAACTACTCAGGAGGCTGAAGTAAGAGGATCTCTTGAGACCAAGAGTTTGAGATTGCTTTGAGCTATGACACTAGGGCACTCTATTCAGGGTGACAGAGTGAGACTCTGTCTCACAAAAAAAGGTGGGTTTCTGATAGGATAATTATGTCTTCCTTTTTTATCCAATCTGACAGTTTGTCTTTAACTGTTTTTTTTTTTTTAAATCTTAGAACAGTTAATGTGATCATTGATAAGTTTGGATTAAAATCTACCACTTTGCTAGTTGTTTGTGTTGAAAGGCAATTTTTCATGGTGTTTCTTCACATTTTGAGCAGCAATTGTCCTAGAATATATTTTCAAGAACTTTTTTATAGAAAACTGTAGAAATAGTGCCTTCCTTCAAGAAAGCAGGCAGGTTTGTTTCCTGCCTTGTTTCCTGATCCCAAGGTAACAAAGATAATATCTCCCTCTGTGGCAAAGGTGGAGGTTTGTTAGCATACCTTTATATAAAAGTTTAGAAGTTTCCCAAATTTAAATGTTCTTCAACTATGAAACAAACCCACCGTGAATAGGTTCTTTATTCTATTCTATATAGGTCAACATCTCTATTTTATGCCAGTGCCATGCTGTTTGTCCCACGTGGGTCCTTTCCTCACAATCTCCAGAGGACCAAGAGCAATAGGGAAATGGATACAAACACTGAACTCATGATTCTTTGCTGTGATGTAATAAAGTTCTTTTGTGTGTAACCCAGGAGTCCAGTGTCTTCTCCTAGCATCTATGAGACTGCGACAAACTCATTTTTAAGTATGCAAACAGGTTACAATCTTAGACTAGTCTCAGTTCTTAACATTTGCTGTCATTTTTCTCTTTTTCTGTCTTCTCTTGTGTTAATCGAGCATTTTCTACAATTCCATTTTAACATCACTTTATATTTCTCTTTCTTTTTTTTTTTTGGTAGAGACAAAGTCTCACTTTATTGCCCTCGGTACAGTGCCATGGCATCACACAGCTCACAGCAACCTCCAACTCCTGGGCTTAGGCGATTCTCTTGCCTCAGCCTCCTGAGTAGCTGGGACTACAGGCGCCTGCCACAACTCCTGGCTATTTTTTGGTTGCAGCCGTCATTGTTGTCTGGTGGGCCCAGGCTGGATTTGAACCTGCCAGCTCAGGTGTATGTGGCTGGTGCCTTAGCCGTTTGAGCCACAGGCGCTGAGCCTATATCTACCTCTTTATAGAACTTTTTTAAAATTTTAGATTAATATGTGGCTACAAATGATTAGGTTACATTGTTTGCATTTCTTAGGTAAAGTTCAAGTTGTAGTTAAGCCCTTCACCCAGCATAGCTGTGCTGTATACCCTTACATTGTGCGCCTTAGGTGAGAGCTTACCAATCACCATCTTTCCTCCCCCACCCCCACATTTGAATTTAATTATTTTTCTCTTGTGTGGGCATGTAGTTGTTTACCTATTGGCTTCATATTAGTATTGAGTACATTGGATACTTTTTTCCATTTTGGTGATACTTTACTAAGAAGAATGTTCTTCAGCTCCATCCAGGTAAATACAAAAGATGCAAAGTACCCATCTTTTTATGGCTGAACAGTATTCCATGGAATACATATACCAAATGTATCAGTCCATTCATGTGTTGATGGGCACTTGGGTTGATTTCATATCTTGGCGATTATGAACTAGCTGCAAAAAACATTCTAGTGCAGTAAAGTTATATTTTTCTTCTGGATAGATACCTAGTAATCGCAGGATCAACGGGAGGTTTACTTTCAGCTCTTTGAGGATTCTCTATACTTCTTACCATACGGGCTGTATTAGTTTGCAGTCCCATCAATAGTGTAAAAGTGTTCCCTCTGTCCACCTCCACACTACCATATGCAGCTCTGGGACTTTGTGATGTGGGCTATTCTCACTGGGGCTAGGTTGATTTCTCTGATGATTAGGGATGATGAGCATTTTCTCATGTGGTTTTTGATCATTCATCTGTCTTCTGTCTTCTTTGTCTGTGCAAGTCTCTTGCCCACTTGTAAATGGGGTTGTTTGCTCTTTCCTTATTGATTGGTTTGAATCTCTGTAGATCCTAGTTATCAGCCCTTTGTTAGATTTGTAGCATGCGAATATCTCCTCCTGTTCTGAAGGCTGTTTGCTTTAGCTGCAGTACCTTTACCCATGTAGAAGCTTTTCAGCTTGCTCATGTTTTATGTCTTGTTGGTGTGCTGCAATTGCCGAGGGTGTCTTCTTCATAAAATCTCTACCCAGGCTGATAGCATCAAGAGTTTTTCCCATACATTTTCTAGAATTTTTTTTTTTCACACACCAGCCAGGTTTTTATTTGGTCCCTACAGAAAGTGCTCTCTGGGAGCATGGAAAAATTTAAAAAATGCACATATCTGGCAGCGCTCTGAGGGTGGCCTCATGGGCCCTCCGAAGGCCCATTTTCTAGAATTTTTATTGTTTGATGTCTAAAATTTAAATCTGTTATCTAGAGAGAGGCAATTTTTATAAGTGGTGAGAGTTGTAGGTTCAGTTTCTGTCTTCTACATGTGGCTAACCAGCTCTCCCAGGATCATTTATTAAATAGGGATTCTTTTCCCCAGTGCATGCTTTTGCTTGGTTTACTGAAGATCAGATAGTGATATGTGACTTGTTTCATCTCTAGGTTCTCCATTCTATTCTATAGGTCTCTATATATCTCTACTTTGTGCCAGTATCATGCTGTTTTGATCACTGTAGACTTGCAGTATAATCTGGTAATGTGATGCCTCCATAATGTTTTTAGTGATTTTCTTAGAATTAAAAAATAAACATCTTTAATCAATTAATGTCAACATTCTTGTGATATGACATAGCATCATATACAAGGATCTTACAACAGTATATTCCCAATTCTTCCCTTATATTCCTTGTGCTATTGTTGCCATATACTTTACTTTTCCATATGTTACAAGCACACAATATATTGCTACTATTTTTGGTTTAGATAATCAGTTATTTTTTTTGAGCATTGAAAAATAGGTTTTATTTTACTTTCATACATTCCACCTTCAGTGTTCTTTACTTCCTGTGTGAATCCAGGTTGGTGTTTCATGTCACAATCTTCCTGCCTAAAGAATTTCATTTACTCTTCCTTATAGAGGAGATCCGCTGGCAATATATTTCCTCCATTTTTGTTGTTCTCACAAAGCTTATTTCTCCATCATTTTTGAAAGATGTTTTCACTGGGTACATAGTTTTTGGTTGATGAGGGTCTTTTTGTTGTTTATTTAGCACTTCAAAATACCACTCCATGGTCTTCTTATTTGTATGGTTCTAGTGAGAGTCTGCTGAACTAATTACTATCTTTATTTCTTTCAAAATAACTTATCTTTTTTTTCCTCTGCCTTTCAGATTTTCCTTTTGTCATTGGTTTTTAACAATTTGAATATGATATACCTAGATGTGGGGTCCCTTTTACTTTCCAAAGGGATGATTACCTCTCTCATTTTATGTTCTTTGACCATTTTAAATTTGTGATTTGGTGCCTGTCATTAATTTGGGGGAAATTTTCAGTCAATGTTTCTTTCAGTATTCTTTTATCCCATTATTTCTCTCTTTCCTTCTGGGAGTCTAATCATGCATGTATTAGATTATTTTATATTCTCATAGCTCTTGTATGCTCTGTTCTGTTTTGTTTACCATTCGTTTACTGTTTTCTCTTTGTGTTTTATTTTCTTAGAACTTTCTTCAGTGTTCGCTGTGAATGCCAATGGGGTTTGTAGGAAGAAAGTATGCAAGTGGATGAAGACTCTCACAATTTCCATGGCCCTGTGTCTCCTCCCTCTCTAGTGCACACTTCACCTACAGCCCAACACCCGGGCTGACCTCTTCTTACTAGTTAGTGTCTGACTGTGTCCCTTCCAGGTGAGCCAGAGTTCACATCTGATTTCTCCTTATAGATAGTTCTTTCTTCAAATATTTTAGGACAGTTAGTTTGTAATCACAGCTCTCCAAAGTTTTCAAAACAGGTTGTGAACTTGAATTTACCCATTGTTTTCCTATGGAAAGGGAGTAGAATAATACTTTCTCCAGCTCTCTAAATCTCAAAATGAAAACTGGAAATACTCCCTATGTCTTTTAAAGAAACTTGATATATAAGTAGAACCTTCCCACATGAAAAACCACCAAGTCCAGATGACATCATTATCGAATTATTCTACATGTTAAAAAAGAAATGACGAATCTTACAAATATTTTTTCCAGAGACTAGGAAAAGAGGTGATACTTCCCAATTTATTTTACAAGGCTAGATTAATACCAAAATGGGATAAGGGAATTTTATAAAATAAAATAAGATAATTACAGCTCAGCTTGTTTATAAATATAGACTTTTTTTTTTGTAGTTTTTCTTTTTGGCCAGGGCCGGGTTTGAACCCACCACCTCCCATATAGGGGGTTGGTGCCCTACTCCTTTGAACCACAGGCACCAACCTATAAATATAGATTCTTAAAATCTTAACAAATCAAATACAGCAACATATTAAAATGGCAATATAACACAACCGCATATATAAAAGGCAATCTAAATATAAGGAATATGAAAGACATTCCTTAGTTTATTTTAAGAATGTATGGCTAGTTTAACATTTGAAAAATCAGTCAGTATGCTTTTTCACACTAAATAAGTAAAAAATATGGAATATATGATCAGTTTTATAATATGGAAAAATTATTAATACTTGTTCATAATAAAAACTATCTACAAAGTAGAATTAGAAGAGAAGAGAACTTTTTAAAATTATTTTTTATAAAAACATAACTTTGTATATTGATGCATTTATGGGGTTCAGGGTACTGCTTCGATATACAACATGAAATGCTTACATTGAACTAAGTAACACATCTATCACAATTATACACATTTCTTAATAGTTTTGAAACGTACCATTGCATCATGCACATTAGGTGAGGTCCCCCCAAATACCCTCTCTCCTCTCATATTTCCCTCCCCTCCCCTCTCTCTCCTCTTCCCTTCTAATTTCTGGACTATAGTTATGTTTTGCCATTTGTATGAATGTGTAGGTGGTTATATATTGATGTCATAGTAGTATTGAGTACATTGGATACTTTTTTCCCCATTCTTGAGATACTTTACTAAGAAGAATATGTTCTAGCTCCATCCAGGTAAACAGAAAAGATGTGAAGTCTCCATCTTTTTATGACTACATAGTATTCCATGGTGTACATATACCATAATTTGTTACCCTTTCATGGGTCAATGGGCACTTGGGCTGTTTCCATGTCTTGGCTATTATGAATTGGGCTGCAATAAACGTTCTGGTACAAATGTCTTTGTTGTTAAATAATTTTTGATCATCTAGGTATATACCTAGTGGAGGCATTGCATGATCGAACAGTAGGTCTACTTTTAGTTCCTTGAGTGTTCTCCAATCTTCTTTCCAAAAAGGTCATATTAGCTTGCATTCCCACCAGCAGTGTAGGAGTGTTCCCTTCTCTCTGTATCCACGCCAACATCTGCAGGTTTGGGATTTTGTGATGTGGGCTAATCTTACTGGAGTTAGATGATATCTCAAAGTGGATTTGATTTGCATTTCTCTGATGATTAAGGATGATTAGCCTTTTTTCATGTGTTTGTAGGCCATGTACCTGTCTTCATCAGAGAAGTTTCTGTTCAAGTCTCTTGCCCACACAGAAATATAAGTAGAACATTTTTTCATGTGTTTGTAGGCCATGCGCCTGTCTTCATCAGAGAAGTTTCTGTTCATGTCTCTTGCCCACCTAGAAAAAGTTTCTTTTTTTATTGATAAGTTTGAGTTCTCTGTAGATTCTATTTATCAGACCTTTGTTGGAAGCATAACCTGCAAAAATCTTCCCCCATTCTGAAGGGTGTCTGTTTTACTTACTGTGCTCTTGGCTGTGCAAAAGCTTTTAAGTTTGATCAGATCCCAGTAATGTATTTTTGGTGTTGCTTCAATTGCCTGGGGGGGGGGGGGTCCTCCTCATAAAGTATTCTCCCTAGCCAATTTTTTCAAGTGTTTTCCCTACACTCTCTTCTAGTATTTTTATAGTTTCATGTCTGAAGTTTAAATCTTTTTTCCAGTGAGAATCCATTTTTGTTAAATGGTGAAAGGTGGGGGTCCAGTTCAGTATTCTATAGGTCACTAGTCAGTTCACCCAGCATCATTTGTTAAATAGGGAGTCTTTCCACCACTGAATATTTTTGATAGGCTTGTCGAAGATCAAATGGCAATAAGTAGCTGGGTTCATCTCTTGGTTCTCTATTCTGTTCCATAAGTCTACTGCTCTGTTTTTGTGCCAGTACCATGCTGTTTTGATCACCATAGATTTATAGAATACCCTGAAGTCTGGTAATGTGATACTTCTGATTTGTTCTTATTTCTGAGTAATGTATTTACTATTCAAGGTTTTTTCTGATTCCATATAAAACAAAGTACTATTTTTCAAGTTCTTTAATGTATGACAATGGTGCTTTGATAGGGATTGCATTAAATCTGTAGATTGTTTTGGGTAGTATGGACATTTTAACAATGTTGATTCTTCCCAGCCATGATCATGGTGTGTTTTTCCATTTGTTAACATCTTCAGCTGTTTCTTTTCTCAGAGTTTCACAGTTCTCCTTATAGAGATCTTTCACATTCTTTGTTAGGTAAATTCCCAGATATTTCATCTTCTTTGACATTATTGTAAAAGTGCTTAATTTTTTTTTTCAGCTTGACTACTGTTGGTGTACATAAAAGCTACTGACTTGTAAGTATTGATCACTGCTATATTCCTTGATCACTTCTAAGAGTTTTGAAGTTGAGTCCCTGGGATTCCAAGTATAGGATCATATCATCAACAAAGAGTGAGAGTTTCATCTCCTCTGACCCTATTTGGATATCCTTGATCACATTCTCTTGCCTGATTGCGATGGCTAAGGCCTCCATTTCTATGTGAATAGCAGTGGAGACAGTGGGCATCCTTGTCTCATTCCTGACGTGAGTGGAAACGTTTTCAATTTTATACCATTCAATATGATATTGGCTGTGGGTTTGCTGTAGATGGCCTCTATCAGTTTAAGAAATGTCCCTTCTATGCCTATTTTCTTAAGAATTCTGATCATGAAAGGATGCTGGATATTATCAAAGGCTTTTTCTGTGACAATTGAGAGAATCATAGGGCCTTTTAAAAATTTTATCAATGTGATGTACTATATATATATATTTGCATATGTTTAACCAGCCCTGTAACCCTGGAATAAAACCAACTTGATCATGGTGTATAATTTTTTTGATGTGTTTTTGAATTCTGTTTGCTAAGATCTTATTGAATATTTTTGCATTAATATTTATTAATGATATTGGTCTATAATTTTCTTTCTTTGTTGAATCCTTTCCTGGTTTGGGTATCAGGGTGATATTTGCTTCATAGAATGTATTGGGAAATATTCCTTCTTTTTCTATGCTTTGGAAAA